>BPUM01000084.1:0-267500 GCA_020521455.1 Prunus kanzakura
ACCAAACAGTCAAAAAGCATTTATTTCCCATCCCGTAGATATTTTCGCTAGAAACAAAGGAACACCCCGAGTCAAAATCATGTAATATGTAACAGCAAAAGAAGGAAAAATGAAGATTATATGAAAACAACAAGGGAACAGAAAATACAAAAATAAAAAATAAAAATAAAAAATAAAAAAAATAAAAAAAATTCTCGTCCAAGTCAAACTTAGCAGTGACCGCAATGTCACCTAATTTTTTTTTTAAACAACAACTCAAACAAAACCCGTGTAATAATATCACTTAAAATTCCAAAACTTTCTAACAAAACAGCAAACCAAGAACCCAAATAAATAAATAAAAGTTGAAAAAATGAAATTAAAGGGAAAAAGTGAAGTTACCCCGAGAATGTTAAATTCTGAGAAAAACAGCAGAGTCAAGGCCAGCATGGTTGATAATCTCAGACTCACTCATTTTCATGGCCTGAGGCATCCAATTCAAAAAAGTGAGGTAAGTCTTGAAGTTGAGCTTTACATAAACCTTGCCTACCAAGTTGCCGAGGCCCCCTGGGTTGGCTCTGGAGCCATTAAGTGTACCATTTGGGAAACATAACCCTGTCATTGACAGGTTGAATTCTAAGAAAAGCAAAGGCCAAAATAGGTCAAGCTATGGCACTCAGTATATTGATCCAATGCTGACGACCCCAATATCACTCAGCAGTTGCCCATGGGAAGAAACCCAGAAGAAGAATCAGCTAAGAATTTGGAGAGAGATGAGAGAGAAGATAAGGAGAAATGTGCTGGAGGAAAGAAAAGGTGAAGGTGGAAAGTAACAGACTGGATTGGAAGATAGAGGAAGAAAGAGGGAGAAAAGAATATAATCACTCCACTTTTGTGCAATATTTTTTTGTATGGAAGTGGGTTTGCAAATGCGTCTCGTGATCTTTAAGGGAGCCTTAAAAGCTGGCTGTTTATGTCGCTAACAACATTTTATATTCTTCTCAAAAGCACTTTTTCCGTTTTCGCCTTTTTGGTTTTTTAGGACGAAAGAATACTTTTTTTACTTACGATTTTCCATTCATAATTTCCCTCAAGTTTAATTGCGAAATCATTTAATATATGATTTCACTTAAGATCCTAATCAAATAACCAATAAATGGCGTGCGACCATCTTTTCGTTGATTCGATTCTCATTCCTTGTTTATCCTATTTCATATCTTTTTACTCGTAAGTAAATAAGAACGAATGAAAATATCATTACACGAAAGACTAGTTAATTTCACTTTTGTTTTAATCATTGTTGGTTGTGGTTTTTTGGCCCATTTGGGTCGTGGGTTTTTGTTTGTTTTGAATTTAAAGTTCCGATGAATGGTTTGTTTGCATGTGAAAGCGTGACTGGGTGACGTAGCTGACTACTTGAGCGTTTGGGACGAGAGAGGAGAGAGAGAAAGAGAAAGAGGTAGGGCTCGTTGTTGCTTTCTTCGTCTGTGTTTGTGTCGTGTTTGGCATCAATCCTTGCTGCTAATTATTATTGTTTTATCAAATTATTGGTTTTGTTTGTTGTCAATGTTTTGCATTTATACACAAATTAAATCATTAAAAAATGTCACTATTTTCTTTGTCTCTTTCAGTTCCACGTGTTATATCCAGCGGGAAAGCTGGATGCCATTATAGAATTTGCTGTAGTTACGGCAAATAATCTGCTCTTTGATTTTTACTTTCATGTCCAAAGGAAAGGAAAGGACATAAATTTTCTAATCCAATCCAATGGAATGAAAGGAAGCAAGACCAAAAGTCCAAACAAACGTTTTTCCAGGTAATACAGAAAGATGTATTGGGACCCCACTCGAGTTTTGACTATGTTAATTTTTCGGCCCCTAATTTTGACTTTGTGTGCTATATACCAAGATGTTGAAATCTACCTTAAGTATATAATGTAATTAGCCTTGCTTGTGGAGGAGGTCAGAATCTTGAAATAAATATGTAATATTATTGAGAAAAGCGATATGAAAACCAAAAGAAAAGGATCCAATTAAGATTCACTTAAATGTCACATCACGATTGCATAGTCATGTGACAATGACACGTATCTTGAAAATCCCGAGAATACACTCGCTTGTCAAAGTATTATACTCCCAAGTATTTTTCAAGATATATTAAGCTCTTTTAGACTTTGAATGAGTCTTACTCTGAAATGTATCTCAATACATAAGTAAAACAAAAAGCACAAGTAAATGCAATTGAATACAAAATAACACTATTTAAATCGAAAATTGCGGAAAAACTAAGAAAAAGAAGGGTGAACTTGGAAGAACAGTTGTTATGTAGATGCAGAGAATATGAGAAATCAGCTGGGCAACTAAAGATATAGGGTTTCGTTTATCTAACTTCTAAAATTTTGGGTTGGGCTAAAGGTATGTATCCATTTTTTTTTTTGTGGAAAATTTTGGGCCGGCTTCATGTAGAATCACCACTGTGCTGGCTGGACCAAAGTTTTCCAATGGCAGTGAAAATTTATAAACACAACATTTAAATTTAAAATATTTACATAGTCAACGGTTACAAGTCTTACAGTTTTGCATGCAACCTTGTTCAAAAATTTCAAAACAGAATAAGTTCAAAAACCCAACCCAATCAATAAAGATGCAAGCTAAGATCTCAAAAGGCTTTTACAAAAACAAAAGGAAAAACCTCAAAAGGATGCCATATGTCTAGGGTGACATAAGAAAGGTTTCTTGACTTGCAAGTAATGTGGAGCAGCGACAAGGGTTGAAAAATTCGTGCCTTCGTGCCACAGACCTAGCCAAGGTCAGGTGAGGATCAAATTCATTTATTTGCTGAGTAAGGGAAAGTGTAGTGGAGGATCTAGGATTTTTAACCCAACGGGTCATAGTGCAAAGAATTTCTAAACATTTTTTAGACAAAAATAATTCTGAAAAAGTAAACAATAGTACTTTTATTAAAGGATTTTTAGTCTAGTTGCTTTCCTAGCCAAAATATGAAAACTAAGTTTCATTTATTATTCCCTCTTTACTAGCCTACATAAAAATAAAATAAAAACCATCAAATATGCACATTTTGAACTAATGTCTTAAGAATTTGGTTTGAATAGTACCAAAGTCATGAACGTCGCAAGGAAAGATTGATGTCTCATGTGGTGCACATTTGTAACCTTTTTTTTTTTTTTTTTGCTGCAACTGCAACTCAGGTTGACAGATGAGAACACTTTCAAAGAAAATGAAAGTAGAAAAATAGAGAGATCGTAGGGTGAGACACCAAGGTACAAAATCAAATTTATTTACATACGTATATCATAGACAGATAAATTAAATTAAAATCAAAATTTTGAATTGGGTGGGAGCATCAATTTTTGTTTTTACTTAATATCGCTTCGATCTTTAATGTATCTCTCCCTTTCTCTCCATTTTTCTATCTATATGCTTTGTTTGTATCGCGTTCTCTCTTTAGTTATTGGCAATAACGCGCTGCATAGCAGCCCTGGATTTCATTGAGCCCTTTCATCGAGCATTTAGGGTGCATGTCAGGGTCACCCACCAAAGGAGCTTCCAAGAGAATTTTCCAGTGTCCACGAGGTCAGGCGACCCTATTTGTCCCTCTATGCGGGCACCCTTAGGCATCTAGCCAAATGTGAAAATAATTAGGTACATTTCTTCTAATAGCATACACCCAAAACATTTAAATCCAAGCACAACAGATTCTATTATCAAACTAGAGTAATTTGGTATGCTCACATAGTTTTCGCAAACAATTTTTGGGATTCTAGTAACATCATTGGTGTTAGTAGTATGCCCTTAAAGCCAATTAATTATATGATAATTAATGTTAAGTACATCTTTTGTAATAACTTATTAAGTTACTCATGGACAAGACCAGTTTGTTTTCAACTATGATATTTGGTATATTATCAAAACAGTAAAACAATTATAGTCCTAGGAATATATAAGTGGACATGAGAACTATGTAATGAGATTGCATATATCGAGATGTATCATGATCCCTAATCCTAAAAATGTTCCTAGTCATAAGAGTATCAATTGGGCATTGATATTCCACCAATACTAGTACACACAATATCTTTTTTATATGTAGAAAATGACGAGGTCTTAAGTCATTGAGTATATCGACACTAAGATATGTTGTAGGTGCTTGCAGGAGAACAAGTACATTGAAGAGATCAAATACACAAGTTCTAGAATGGAAGTCTTTACTCACATGTCAAACTAAAACTCATAAATTGCAATGGTGCAAACTCATCTCCAAACCTAAGACATCATAGATGTCTTGTGGCTATGTTGTTAGTCTTTGAGAGCACTATACAATTGTGTTATTGAAGACATGACCTAAAGGTGTTTATTAAGACTATCAATAAAGTCATGGAGACAAATGAATGTACAACAAGGAATCTCTACTCTCAGTAAGGAGAGGATATGATTGATCAAATGTCTACGCAGAGTAGTGAATAAGATTTGAAAGAAGATATTTTCAAATCTTACCAGGATAATCATATAAAGGAATAATTCACATTAAGATATTCGACATTAGATTCCATTATCTAGTAATGTGAATAAGGAGTATTGTATAAGAAAATGATTCAATTGCGCGGTCATTCCAATTTGAATAGGTTCTTCCTTGCACCCTATTTAGCTTGGATAACCATGACATGTTGCTAGGCGTCAACCATGGTTTGTGGAAGTCCTAAGAGGTTTAAACTTATTTGACCTTTGTTGAGGCCCAAAAATCCAAGGGTTAGGCCTAGGCTTATTGTTGGCCCAGCACAAATAATTAATCGCAAATGAAGCCCGATCGGGACATAAGAAAAATTGTTGGGCGCACCTACATAAGCCATGGGCCATGTGTCACACCAAGCAAGCATGCGCAAAAGGGCCAAAAATGCACCGACTTTATAAATTCACGCTCACCAACCTATCCGATGCTACTTGGCCCGATCATACCTTATGATGGCACAATAAAACTCAAGCGCAAGCAGGATAAATAAACACACGATGCCATGCAAAGGACTGCTATTCTGATACCAAGCCGTGCTACAAGCTTAGGTGGGCCCAAGCCACGAAATTACCCGGGGCTTGCTGAGAAGGTTGTGGTATGGATGGGAACAAGCGATCACAAGGCCCATTGAGGGTTCGAGGAACGAAAGTTTTAAGCCACTTGGGAGCATCAAAACTCAAGCCCGTTCCTCGGGCCCAAACACATGGGTTAGCATGAGAAAGGGAGAAAATTAATCCAATGGCATAGGAGAATATCTAGCCTGCTGCAACATTTAGACAAACCCATATCAGTAAAATGCCCAAAATAAAATAAATAGGTTATTTCCAACAGCTTGACGAAAACCCATTGGATGCTGGAATTAGCATGCCAATAACCTAATATTGTACACAAAGCCCAGTCCAGCGCTTTGTAAAAAATCTAGCATCGTGTTCCCCCTGTCAGAACTCCAAGATAACGAGGAGCCATAGCAGGGGACGATAGGAAATCTATACATATGAGAAGAGTACCCCTTAGACAAATGAATCTACCCATTCTCTTTTCCTCTATAAGCTCCGTTTTGAAAACCAAGAAGGAAAGCAGGTGGCGCCTCACCCTTATGGGGAGGTCCAGCCGCTCAAAAACCTTGGAACCCCAAAGAACCTGTGACCCTTACACTCTGGTTGAAGAGATTTCACAAGAAGGGGGTAATTGGAAAGAAGCAAAGGAAAAGTAGGAATGGAGGATTGATGAAATTAGGGTTCCAAATGCCTATAAAAGAGAGCTTCCTCTACCCAGAAAAACATACCATTCTAGAGCACGATCAAGCTTTGTCAAGCAAACTGGAATTTACTCTAGACGTCTCCTCCTCCATTGTTTTCCCCCATTTTCTCATTGAAATCCTCCTAATTTTCCTCTTTCCTTACTCTGAACCTTTTCTTCTTTTCTCTGTGAGAAGTCCACGCTCTCTCTCTCTCTCTCTCTCTATCTCTCTCTCTCTCTCTCTCTCTCTCATTGCTAAACTTGTGAAGACTCAGCTCCCATGCCACAAGCTCCTTAAGCCAAGTCCCTTATCAATTTGTCATGCTTATTAGTGAAAAGAACCTGAAAGTGTTTTTTCTAAGGTTTTAACAAGCCTTTTTAAAAATTCTTTTGGGAGCCCGGTTCTTGAACTCAGGCATCAAGGGGTATTGTTCATTTTCTTCTTACAGCAGCCCAAGCCCATTTGTCAGGCTGCTGGAACAAAAAGACCCCTACAACCTTCACTAATAGGAAGAATTAAATAGTGATATTTAATTCACAAGTACACTAAAAGAAGTTGAGCCTACCTACTACCTTGCTAAAAGGAACCTGCGGATCACACATCGAGAAATGAGATTATAGGTACAAATGAAGAGAAAAGAAACTAGGAGTCCAAAGTCAAAGGCCGAAAGTCAAAAGGTCAAAGTCAACATGTTTGACCGCAACAATTGACCAAGTCAAATTAGTAAGACCATAATAGTGGTTTAAAAGTTAATTCATAATTCATAATTAAAACTTGATTATGAAATTAACTTTGACTTAAAGAATTGGATTGGGCTTTTAAAGATTTAAAAGCCAAATGACAAAAATACCCAAAAGCCAATTGGGCCCGTGAATAAGTGTTGTATGACAACACAAATCCACAAGAGCCAAAATGAGCCCATTTCCCACTTTGGCCGAATTTTTGGGGAAAGAATCTCTCTTTTGTATGCTTTTCCTATAAAAGCCAAACTTGACTCAAAACCTAGTTAGGGTTTTTGGCATTTCAACTTGGAGTTCTTGACGTGTAGGAGAGACATCCTCCCTCTCATCTTCCTTAGCCAAAAATCGGTCCAACCTAGAGGAAGTCTAGCATCTAAGTCTTCTTGGTTGATTTCACTTCATCTCTAGTCCATTTTGGTGTGGTGAGGTAGGGGACTTCACTCTTGGAGTCTTGGGTTGAGGAGCTTGTAAGAAGAGGAAGAAAGGAAGGCCTTTTCACAAAGGTGTTCATTCTTAGCTTCTCCAAGAAATAGTCTTCAAGGGTAAAATCTTATCCTTTCTCTCTTTTCTATTTTGTGCCCAAATAGACTAGATCATAAGATACTTGGGTTAAAATGAAAAAGGCTTAGCTCAACTAGAATAAGCATAATCAATCCGCCATTATGAATTTATGTATTATATTTCATGGATAAATTCATTCCAAGTCATGAGATGCTATATGTTTCCTTCAAGTGGTATCAATAGCCAAGGTCTACTCTCTTTGTGCCTTTATTTTTGGTTATTGGTTTTAATATGAGCTTAATTCAAACCTATGTGATTTATGAAAGATTTGATTGGTAAGGTCCAACTTTGATATAAGCACGTTGAACCTCATCACGTTGATTAATACACTACACCACAACTTCTCATAGATAGGGCTGAAAAAATGGCATAATAGGTTATAATAGCGTTATAGAAAGCGTTGTGTCAGCCGACGCTGTGAATGCCTAAGATATATAATAACGTTTTCGAACTACTATGAAAAATCTATCTTCGATAGAGTTTTGGGAGCGCTATCGTTTGATTTTTAATGGCTTTTCAAAAATGTTGTCAAAGTTTTAATAGCTATGCTTCAAAGCGCTGTGATAGGGTACCATAGCGTTTTTGCATTGCCATGAAATGATACTCTTTTATAGCATTTTTAGCCCAATGAGAGAAATTTAGGAATGTCGTTGTATATGTAACATCCAGTCCCAAAATTTAATTTAATTTTCAAAATTCTAAAGTGAAAGGAGGACTTTAACCTTAGGGTTCCTTGGTGGTTAGAGTTGACTTTTTACTTGGGGCTAGTTTTGGAAATTTTCTTAGTTCCATTGCGTAGTGCTCGAGTTCATAAGTTCATAAATAGGTGGCACGCCTAATTTTGAGTTTTAACGAAGGCGTATTGGTCAACGGAAGTATAGTGGCACAATTGTAAATAATGCAAAATTTATTTTTTAAGTAGGACCCACGCGTGTCACTTTTCTCACTCTTCTCTCCCAACTCTCTCTCATTTCTCTCTCTTTGTGCCAACCAGGTAGCCACTTTGGCCGAAGATTTCTCCCAACTCCAGCAACCCATTTAGGCGAGATGGGTCCCAAAATCTTCCTCTTGACATCCTCTTCCTAGCTCAACACTTTGCCTTGCTAAAAAACCCAAGGATTTTGGATTGAAATGACGTGAAGTTTCGGCTGAAACTTCCACCGTCGTTGTCGACATTTCAAACCACCTTAAGTCACATCACCACTTGGATCAGGTTCGTCTCCTCTCCCTCTTGCTTTCCTATAGGTTACGTGACATCGTGGTTGGCCGTAGAGACTGGCTTGAGCTCAAAAAGCTCCGATAAAAAACTCACGGGTATAGGGCTTAGCTGGCAATTTGGAGATTTTCCATTGCCGAAAATTTCTCAAGACACCCACTACTGTTGACAGCGGGTGGCGATGTGTGGTAGTCCATTTTATCCTAAAATATTCCCCATGTCGTCCAGAGCATGACGGTATGTTTGGACCGTTAGATCGGTTCCAATTTCAATTATGTTGTTCCCTGTACCTATATGATAATGTAGGAACTTACGAATTGATAATCGGAGACCCGGATATTCCGCTTCAATGATTCTTGTGTTAGGTGAACCAATCGTCGATCGATTGTGTGATTGGCTTAGATCCGACCGCTCGATCGAGACCAAACCTTCAGGACTTGTTTAGTAGACTTTGTTGGACCTATAGGAACTTTCATATTGGAAATTAGAGGTCATGGGCCCTGTGGTCCTAATTGACTTAGATGGTGGACCTTGCCGGCCCGATTGGGACCAATTGGTTAGGAAGTGTTTGTGGTTTTGTTTGATTTTAAAATGGTATTATGCTATGAGAGTTTTATTAATTGTTTATGAATTATTGGATTGGTTGCCTTCGGAAACATAGTTGCCTTCAGGAATATTGATGTCTTCAAACATCCTAGATGCCTTTGGAAATATTAGTCTTTGGACATCCTAATTACCTTAATGAATTAAAAGTGTCTTTGGACATACAAATACCTTCAGAATGTCTTCAAACATACAATTGACTTCATAATGTCTTTAGACATATTGTTGCCTTCGAATTGTCTATGGGCACCCCAGTTGCCTTCAAATTTGTCTATGCGTGTACGACATTGCCCCACGAGTATCAGGCAGGGACGGACCCAGGATTTCAAACTTGACTGGGCTAAATTTACCTTACATATAAACATACTAAGTACATAGAAAACTCGATAATAATGTAATTTCATTGATAACAAAATAATAATAATACATCTACTCAAGGGGGGACATAATGAGCCTTACCTCTCAAATAACACTATATAAGTTGCACCCTTCGAGTCTTCATAGAATTAAAATCATTAATTATCGACTCATTATCTATATTATCAGCAAATTCTCTTTCAATGTGAAGTAACATACAATCAGCAAGAAATTCATCACCTATCTTGTTTCGAAGCCGATTTTTGATCAGTCTCATACAAGAAAATGCTTGTTCTGTTGTTGCTGTAGAAACAGGAAGAGTTAACACCAAACGAATCAATCTGTCAATCAAGTAGTAGGTTTGTGCTAATCTTGTTTCCACTAAGCGCTCAAGTAATATAGGAATGGAATCAAGATTCTTGAAGGTTGGATTGTGATTCATATCAATCTTATAAAATCCCAGTTGTTGATTTAAAGCCTACAACTCAGTTGTAGTGAAATCTTCAGGATAAAATTTATCAGCAAGAGTGTATATATCATCAATGTTAAAATCGCTTGAAAGCATCACATGGATCCAATGATGAGCTAAGACGAAGGAGTTCCACAGTTTCATATGGAAATCTAGTATTTAACTCCCCCAATTGATAATCTATTACCTCATTAAATACATCCATATGATAATAATGCTCCACTGTGATACAATCTTTTTGTTGACAAGAACGCCCAGTGCCCATTGTATGACGAGTACCCATATCATGCATACTAATTTCATGTTTTTCACAAAATGATCGTACACTCTGTATAAAATCATCCCAACCATTGTTTCTCAACTCATCAAGCTCCATTTTTGTACTTGCAACCAAATTCAAAGCACTTACAATGTCTTGAGATTTTCTTTGAAGTTCTTGACAAAGAAAATCAGTGAATCCCATAGTTTTGTCCAACAAATTCAAGGCAAAGACAAAGTCAAAAGACAACATAGAAATTTTAATACCTTCTGCTTCCCCGCGAAATTGTGAGGTAGGTCCATTATGACTGATGTACTTTAGAAGTGTCTTGGTTGCACCAAATAAATCAATTAAACTCTTAATAGAACTAAAATGTGACCCCCAACGAGTAGTTCCAGGTCGTTGCAGACATCAAATTTGATTAGCCCCTTTACCTGTTCCAAGTCTTCCAGCTGCTAATAAGTCTTTAATTTCAGTTTGTCGGGTTAATTTTAACTCAGAATGGCGTTTGGCAGAAGCACCAACAAAATTCACAATATTATTCAACATTGAAAAAAATCTCCAAACAGGTCCTACCTCTTTAGCAGCAGCGTTTAAAGCTAATTGAAGGCGATGAGCAAAGTAATGAATATAATATGCATACGGACAGTCATTGAGAAATAATGCTTGTAAGCCACTCCATTCACCACGCATATTGCTAGCACCATCATATCCTTGACCACGCATATTGCTTACTAAAAGACTATGCTTACTAAACACTTTACAAATATCACTTTTAAGAGTTGAGGAATTAGTGTCATGAACACTCACAATATCAAAAAACCTTTCTCGAATATGCCCATCACAACTAACAAACCTTATGATAATAGCCATTTGTTCCTTCTTAGAATCGTCAAGTGCTTCATCAACAAGAATACAAAATTTCCCATCTTTCCCAATTTCATCACGTATTCTCTTCCTCACTTTGTTAGCGTAGATATTTAGGATCTCCTTTTGTATCTTATGTGAAATATATTGGGCATTTAAAGGAGCATTTTGTAACACAACTTTTTCAACTTCTTCATTCATTCTTGCAAAAGCCTTTACCAACTCAATAAAATTACCCCGATTAAAGGAGTCATGAGATTCATCATCACCTCTAAAAGCCATTCCTTGATTTGCTAGATACCTAATGGCCTCTATTGTGGTTGTAAGCCTTAACCTATTTTTCACAACTTCTTGTGGGGGTTGCACAACTCTGTCAATATGGTGAGTCGGGTTCTTTAAATCCATCCACTTTTGAATAGCAAAATGATGTGGTGAATTTATAATGCCTACATGAGTAAGGAAAGCACACTCTTTGCCACAAACTCTTCTCCAATTTCTAAATCCTTCTATAGTGAATGTCTTATGTGAGTGATCAATGTAAAAAAAAAAGCATGGAAAACAAAACACTTTATCTCTATGAACAGAATACTCAAGCCAAGGATATTGGTTATACCAATTACCTTTAAATTGACGCATTTGTTTCCCTTCTAAGTGTGATGGATATTCCTTTAGTTTTGGTTGACATGGTCCTAAGAGAATATATGCTCTTCGAACATTATCACGTTGATTAGGCGGGAATGTGTCTATTTGAGGACGTAATCCTGGATCACGCTCAAGAGAATTGGTATCAACTTCTTGATCAAAATTAGCTCTTTGAGACTCAGCTCTTAAAATTTTAGATTCAACTCTTTGAGATTCAGAATGAGGTTGCTCCTCACAAATTGGATGAGGTAGAGAAGGGTTGGAACGCATACTAGTTGATTCTTCATTATTTCTTTTGAAAAAATCCCTAATAGTCTTTGATCTCTTAGGATTTGGATGATGATCCGACATTATAAAGTTAAAGTATAACCTATTGGATAAGCAAGAACATCAAAATCAATTACAAATCTTATTTGATAATTCATAACTCATAAACTGAAACTGATAAGCTCCAATTGTAAATCCCTAATTGATAAATAAATCATAAGTCTCAATTGCAAATCTGTAATTGATACTAAATAAAATCCAAAAAAAATCTCAAATTTCAACATCAACAAATTGAGAGAAGCTTACCGTACCTGACAAAGTCGACAACTCTAAGAAACAGTTATACAATTTCTTCAACTTTTCTTCATTTTTTTCCACCAGCTGCGTGCATTCTCTGTTTTCTCTTTTTTTTAATTTTTAATTTTTAATCCTATGTGCTGTAGGCTGCAGCTTTCCTATTCTCCCTTTTATAAGTTTTATTCCCCACGTGTAGGCATGACTAGGATATTCAATTGGATTCCTAAGAAGGGTAGGACTAGAATAATAGGATATTCAATTGGAGCTGGCTGGGCTATAATTATTTTTTGGGCTGGAATTTTAAAAGCCACCTGGGCTGTAGCCCAGGTTAGCCAAACCTGTGTACCGTCCCTGGTATCAGGGATGCCCGAACCTTGTGGTGCTAGGATTTGCATTCACGGGTTGAGTATATATCTTTGAGTTCTACTAGGATTTCCATCTCAGGTTGACCATTCGTCTCTGAGTTTTGCTAGGATGTGCCACTCATGTGGAGTAGACCGTTCCACATGTGTAGTACTTGGAATTGATGGATTATCTGTGGAATTGACGGATTATCTACATTATTGACGGATTATGTTTGGGGTACACCTATGTGGAGAACAGTGTAGTACTGATATGTTTTTGTACAGTTAATAGGATATTCTTCACCACCCTGCTCATGTTATCTGCACAGGGTTGGCCAGGATCCCTAGCCACCTGCCTGACTTGTCTTCACAGGTGGTTGACTAGTTTCCCCCTTCCCTGATTGCCTTTGGATTTAATGATATTTCTCATATACCCCTCGGTGGGTGATTGCACGACATATACATTATGTAGACGGTTGCAGGTATGGCTTTCGGGTAAAAGGTTTGGTTATATATGTGTTTGGATGTACAATGATAAACTAATTGGATTGTTAGGTACATGATTACAGGGCATGACATTCAATTATATTGTTTGTTGAAATCCAGGTAAAGAATGATTTTAGAATTTTATTGTTGGTATCACCTTAAACGATACTATATTATCTGAATTGTGATCTTTGGTAGAAAGAATTATGTATGGCTTGATCCCTCAGTAAGGGTACATAGGCAACCTAAGCTAACCTAGGTGAAGCCGCAAGTTTAGGCTTAGTTTATTATGGTCAGTAATGTCAAGAGGTTTTTGTTGACTTATTTATGTTGGTAAAAAGGGGGGCCTGAAGCCCTATTATTATTGTTATTTCATTGGTCATATGTTATATATTTCACACGAATAATCAAACCTCATATTACCATTTTAGGAACAACAACTCCATGTAAGAGATCCAATCAATGCTAAAAACTATCCCATTCCTTTTAGGCATTTTGTAAAGAGAAATTAAATATGTTGACAGAAAATAATGTAAACATACTTCAATTAAAGCATACCCATTTAGCTTTACAAAAGTACGCATAATAAACCAAAAGCAGTTTCCCATATTTTTCACTCGCTCTTTCTTCACGTCTTACAGCTTGGATACATACAAGATACCATCTGAAGTGTCCAAAGAAAAATGGTAACACCTTCAGGAGCGCACACAAACTTGGAACAAACGCAGTCAAAATGAACTTTTAGGCATTTCTTCCAAACAAACTGATTGAAAATAACCAAAATGAACGTTGTCCAGCGACAATTTACTCCATGGTGATTCCGTCCCAGTTGTAGCTTGGGACAACACATTTTGCATACTCTCGGAACAGGTCAAACCCTTTACGTGCTTCTGCTTCCCTCATCTGCACTGCCTCATTCGACCCCCTGAACCTTCGACAACCTTTTCCTTTCGCAAGCCTAACCCTCAGTTTCATTAGTTTGAGTGATCGAAAGTGTAATTTCGCTTGACTTTTCTCCTTCCCCAATGTTTCTTCATACCATATTAGACGTATCTTCTGACGTTTTATTTCAGTCTTCAATGCACCGTACCGCATCTGGTCGATACGACCTGCATCATCGTGGTCCTCAGATGAAAAGTTTATAGATTTCGCAGGTCCTACAGGGAACATCTTCAGCGTTCTTATTCTTGTGTGAGATAGGGTCTGCATTTTTTGGTGGAGTTGTTATAAGTATGGGGAGGATTTTCGTAAGTGACCCCATGGTGAGTTGAGGGTTGTTTGGACCAACTGGTGGTGCAATGTGAGGTAAAATATATCACTTTATTATTTATACAGCAGTCCCCTTACTAATTTTACCCGCCAAAATTAATTTGTTCACTTTGACTGGGGAGCGGCCACTTTAGATACCTACTTTCCGTGGTGATGTCATATTTGCATTATTAGTATCAGATACAGTAGTTTCATTTTCTTTACAGGTGATAATCAGACAAATTAAGTATCATATTTGCGGAGATTTAAGTGTTCACGCGGCACGGTTGAAATGTAAGTTACCTTCAGAACGTGTGATGTCATATTTGCATTATCAGTATCATAAACACAGTTTTTTTTTTCTGTACTGGTGATACGCGCTCATATTTAGTTCCATATTCGGCAAGAAGCAACTGCTTAGTTGGTCATGTTAAAATGCAAGTTACCTTCACTCGCTCTGATGTCATTTTTGCATTATTAGTATCATATACACTGTGATCATTTACTTTACTGTTAATGGTGCGTTGATATTTAGTTTCAAGGTGGCAAAATGAAACTAATTACTTGGTCATGTTCAAATGTAACTAAGTCATTTGCTTCATAAGCGGTGATGTGATTTTAGCATAATAATTATCACGAAAAGCATTTATAATTTTGTGACTGCTGCCGGTGATAAGTGGTATCATAAATGCTCTCAATAGGGGAACGCGTGAAACCAATTCAGTCCCTCCACCTTCATCGACGACTGTCAATTGTCGTTTCACTCACACCGCTTGGGAAACGAATACAATAATTACTGATCTAAACCCTTGTCTTTGTCCATTGTAAAGTGGGTCACGCCAGTTGGGTTTATATGCGGCACTTTCTTCTTGGTCCCCAAACGACACCGTGATTATTAAAACCTCCACAGACCCTTTTCAGTCCCTCTTCTCCACAGACCCTTTTCAGTCCTCTTCTCCACAGACCCTTTTCAGTCCCTCTTCTCCAACAACCAAGATGGATATTCCACATTTGGCATGGTTTAAGGTGCTGCTTGTGTTTGCAAAGCAGTCCTCTGAAGATCTGTATAGCATGGCGGGAACCTGCAAGTTATTTAAAGAAATGCTTAATGATCCTGAGGTTTGGACAACCGTATCAGTAGATAAGTACCAGTGGCATCAGAACTGGTACGGGTTTGAGAAAGACAAAATTGTTGAGTTCTTGCAAAAGTTCAAAGAGCATAACAATCCAGAAATCATTTACAGAGAAGCTATTCATGACTTCTTCCTATTGAAAGATGATGAGGGCATGAAGAACCTGAGGGTGGCGGCTATGGTAGGGCATGAGGAAGCCTCCTACCTTGTTGGCTTGCTAGGGCTGTTGAACCCTAGCGAGGGCAAGGAGAATGCGATGGAGTTTTTGTGCCATCTCAGCAAAACGAAGAAACTGAACATGCAAGCTTGCAGGGATTCAATAAGCATTCGACTGAGTCGGTATACAATGTCTGGCACCAAAACTCCTCCTCTGCTTGAAAACTTTGCTGCAAACGAACGTTTTTTTCAGGACTACATTGACTGTGAGGGTAATCGGGAGTGGTATCAGTTCTGGGACCACAGGGCCAAAGACTGGGGGAACGTAGATGCTTGGAACTGCTGTGAACCCTGCAAATGGAAGAGGGTGCTGTTCTGCATCCAGCGCGAACTCCACTTGATGACTGCGTGGGATTAAGGTCTATATACATGCTATGATAGGTGTTTTATTAATAAATTGTTGTTTTGGTTTTTAGTGTTTTTATGTAAAGGTGAAGCTGTGTGAACTTTATATTGTTTTTATTTAAAGTCTGCTTATGGTTTTGAGTCCTATATCGTTTCAGTAAGTGGTCTCACATGGGGAATTGCTGGTTCATATCCCCCACACAGTCATTCGTTAAAGATAACAGACAGGCATATGGCAGGGAGGTTGCATGTTGTCAACCCGAAAAGAGATTATCCTTTCAGTCACTTCGTTGACAAGTGGATGTCTGACACATCCTTGATCTTCTAAGATACTCTGATGATCCCATAAATACCCCAAAAAAATCCCCCTAATTTCCTGATTTGTCCTGCATTTGAAACTATATTTGCAACAAAACAGAAGTGTTTGTACTTTCCGTATGAAGTATTCATCCCCACACAGAGTTAGGAAATTTCCCAATTTTTTCCGTCTTTTTCATGCATTTTTAACGATTTTTGGGAAAAAAACTGAATAAAATATACAAGAAATGCCAAGTGGAGGCGCTGGAGTGGGGAGCTGCAAGCCTGACCGCCACGCAGCGCTTTCTCATGCCGCCACACAGCATTTTTTTTATTTTTTAATCATTTCCACTTAAATATTCAATTAAAAATCGAATTTGAAGGTGAAAAATTCCTCAGCGATCGGGATGAGATTTCCTTCGATGACATATCCGGAAAAGGGCAAGGCAAACAAATTTGGATACGAGATTAATGTGATCGAACATATGAGAGTGTAGGGTTTACAAAGTGTATTAGTGTTTTCATTTGCATCATCTGAATGTAGGGTTGGTTCCCAAATTTTATTTTTCACTCGCTCCTAAACCAGGGTTTGTACTTTCCGTATGAAGTATTCATCCCACACAGAGTTAGGAAATTTCCCAATTTTTTTCATCTTTTTCATGCATTTTTAACGATTTTTTGAAAAAAAAAAAAAACTGAATAAAATATACAAGAAATGCCAAGTGGAGGCGCTGGAGTGGGGAGCTGCAAACATGACCGCCACGCGGCGCATTCTTATACCGCCACTTGCCAGTTTTACTATTTTGTAATCGTTTCCACTTAAATATTCAATTTTTAAACGACTTGCAGGGTGTAAGGGTTTGCCGCCTACGGTTTGGGGTTTACTGTGGAGTGCTTAGAGTTAAATAATATTAAACCAATGCTTTTTTTTCCCGCTCATAGGTTAGGATTAACAAAAAAAAACATTCCTGCAAATTTTGAATTTGCCTCTCACAGTCACGGATTGTTATGACCAAAACAGGACAATTCAAACTTGAAACTCCATATTAGTTCTCCCCAAAAAATAAAATACAATTCCTTGTCAGATTTTAAGGAAAATTATTGGGGGGTTTTGAGCAAATTTTTGGAAGGGTTGTCATCTTCTGTTATCTTCATTTTCCCTTATGGGCAAAGCCACGTCGAATTTTTCAACAAACACTCAAGGAAAGAGGTGTCGACACTGCAGTGCTGAGATGATAATGCAAATTTCCAAATCTGAAAGGAATATGGGCAGACCGTATTGGAAGTGCTTCACAACATATGTAAGTATTATCTTCCCTAAGCCAATAACACTAACTCAGATCGGCCATTTCCTAAGCCAACGAAAATTGCTACAAAGTAGAAGAATTGGGTCTGACATTGTAATCTGAAACTGAAAAATGTAACTTTGTTATGTTTTTTTAGGGAGCTACAAGGTGTAATGGCTATGAATGGGTGACTGGAGGCAACATGCCAACTGAATCTCAAATTGAAAACCAGCTGGATGTGAAGGAACTTAATGCATATGCTAAAGTCATCCGTATAGTGAAGGGCATTAAAAAAATCCTCCTACTGTTGTTAGTTCTATCATTTCTGAATTTGGCAGTTCAAGTGATGAAGAAGTAAGAAACTTTTTGCGTCTGTAAATCTTCAAGAAATTTCAAGTATATATTTTTAAATTGTGTTCTCTTTTGGCTTTTCAAGTATATATTTTGTAATTTTCTAACCCGGACAGCTATGAAATATGAAGAAGTGTTTGCAAATCTACTATTATGAATTAATCATTGAGCATAATTAGGAAATGAATTTTTGAACGTTTGATATGCCTGCATCTTGAACTTCACAATCTTGTTTGCCGTAAACAAGAAACATTCCTATTTATTTCACATTTGAAAACACAATGTGGCACCATTTACGGTTTATGATTCAGCATAGTATCAACAACATGTGTTCATGGTTTCGTACAGGTTGTATTTGAACCCAATAAAAATAACTTATTCTTTAATTTTAAGTCAAAAGGGGGAGTTGGATCATAAAGAAAAGTTTGTTCATTAACAAGTAAGACTCAAAACTACCTTTTCAAAACCTTCGTACAAACAAGAAAGATGCCCTCAAGCATGCGAAGAAAGCTCTTCGAGCTTCCCTTATATGATAGAAAGGTTAGTTCTCTATCTCGCGAATTGAGCCAATACCAAGCTATATGAATTTCTTCAGTTCAACAACTGTTACCTACATAATTACAAACCGCCCACCCAGTGAAATGAAGTTTGCAAGTTTGTATACTACACCCACCCAGTTATGTCATATTGCCTCTCCTAATTAAGCACATGCGTTAATATCCCTGCAACAACTGCACAGCGAGCTTCAACCGATACAAGGGCATGGCATGATGGGAAATATTGGCTAGGTCTACATTGGAGGTGAGAAACTCGCAGTATTTGAGAATGTACATCCCACAGTCGCCCCTGAAACATAGCGAAGCAGCTGTCATTCATTGTACAACAAAAAGCGCACTTTCATAACACAATGTGTTTAGGTCGAATATGACTCACCCGCCTACTTGTTGGGGTGCATCCAAAACGCGAATAACTGGCCACTCACTTTTGCAAAGTAGACCGTCGCCAATATATCCAGCTTCTTGTAACAATCAGGGCAGTATTTTGGACACCGGCTGCACAGCCCGTTGGATGGCTTGAGTTCTACACAGATCTACTTTTGAATCATATGCCCTTATCTCACACTCTTTTAAATCGATAACAAGTAAGATCTAGTGCTTCTGCCTTTGTAGGTTGAAGGGCAAAAAAACTTGATTCACAGACCCCCATGATTTAGCCAACTTATGCCATTCGCCCTACACCATTCCCACTAGACCGTTGCTGTGCTGCCTCTCATCCTTTCCCATATACGACTTTATTTGCGTGTAATCTAAGGCAGCACATTTCTGCATAGTGGCACACGAGTTATGCATCATAACGGATACGGAATTTAAAAAAAAAACAATGCTTATGAAATAATATAGACCTGAAAAGTGGTGTCCAGTATCGTCCAGTCAGAACCCGTCCACTTGCCAGACCTGTTGTGCCGCTGCCATAGCAAATGCAAGGCCATGTCAATGTTTTACATAAAGGGTTGTTTCCATTATTAAATCAATCAATTACTACATAGCAAGGGCTTATCGACAAAATCCCAAATCAATCAATGCTTACCGAGTCATCCAACCAACCGTCCTTGGTCAGCAACCGAACAAAGAAGTTATGCATACCTTCCATAGCTTCGTCTCCACATAATCGCACATGTGAAATATATTTGTCAATCATTGTTATTATCAATTCCGTTTCACCAGTGACTCAATAGGTAATCATAATAAACCATTTACATTTCACTAAGGACGGACAAAGGGAACTTACTTTACTTCTTGTCCCCATTCCCAGTAGAATTTTGCCACCTCCATAAGGGAATCACAAGGAACAGGCCTTAGGGGGTCAGCAATTGGGTCCTTCAAAATGTTGGGAATCTCCCAACCTTGCCATGGAGTTTCCCTTACCACTGCCCTTGGCCTTTTCGTCACAGGACCAAGCGTCTAACTCCTTCCCGGACCCCTCTTTCACCCCACCCCAACTATAACATCTTCGCCACATTCACCCTCCGCAGTGGACATGTCAATCTTTCGAGGAGGATTCGTAAGGAATTTAACAAGGGTGACACACACCACATCTGAATCATCCCAATTTATATCAAGGGTTGTATATTACACCTCTTCTTTCGCATTTTGTACACACTCCTCTCTCGATTCGGCTACTCCACCTTCCTCAGTTTTATCACTCTCATCTCTAGCATCCTCAGTCTCATGTCTCTCCTCTCCAGCATCCTCAATCTTATGTCTCTCCTCTCCAGCATCCTCAGTCTTAAGTCTCTCCTCTCCATCATCCTCACTCTTCCTAGCATCTGCATGATTGATACACTTTTCCAAGCGTAAAACTCTCTCCTCCAGCTCACCCTTCTCACGGTGCAATAGTGTAACCTCATTCCTCAACTGCTGCACAACAGAGTTTAATTCATCAAGGTCCTTACATACCCGCGGGCCTACACTAGGTGCATCACATTCAGGAACATCTGATCCCCAACTCCAATATGGTTGCCTCATCTCCAATTCACATGGTCGTAAGAGCCGCAGTATAACAGGCTGTCAAACATATACAGTTAACAGGTCATATACAATAGTAAACAGCTTTCCTCATGAAACCAACATACTATTGAAATCAATTATTAACTACACACATGTTTGCTTTGAAATATATAAGCGTTCAGCTTTCTAAACTCAGGCACTTTATTTGTGGATTCCCACCGGCAAATTTGAGGGACTAATGCAGTTTCCTCGATCCGCCTACAATATCTAAGGGGGTGAATTCCCAATTCAGCAATTAATTCATACGCCCAAATCTACAACAAATACATTGTCAAAGTCAGTACTTAGTTACGAACTTAAATTTTACAAACACTAATTTTGAACTAAATTATACCTGGAAAGCATAGCTCAATCCATTTATATTCCATGCAGGTCTGTTAATTCTTTTAGGTTTCTCATCCTCCACGTTTTTCTTCCCTTTTCTCACTGAACTCCGCACTGCCTTTTTTCGCTTTTTCTCCTTTTTCCCCTGCCCATCCTTGTCTTCATCCCTCTCTTTCTTCCCAAGAACAAACAACAGAGAATCTTGCAGACACTCAAACGATATAGATTCCCACGGATATTTGTTGAATTCATCCATTTTATGAATCAAATGTAAGTAGTCCTCATTTATCTTTACATTTTGGGGTTTACCTATTATCATAGACTCCACAAAATACAGCAGTACCAATTTGAACGAGTCCTCGCTTCCTCTTTCGGACTTTAGGAATGCATTTTCTAAGTCCTGGCCAGTAATGTGACTCCTGTTGGTAAAATGTGCTTTCATAAATCGCTTATGATCTTCCCCGGCAGACGTTATGTTAGGCTCGCTTCCACATTTTAGACCACTTATCAAACAAAAATCCTTTACACTGAATTGAGCAACGTTGGACCCTATTGCATAACTAAGGCCCATCATGTCATTCACATCAAGTCCTCCGACTCGCCGGAGTGCCAGACCATGCACAATTTGACCACTAAATGCAATTTTATGGAGTCCCAACAGGTGCCCAAAACAGCTCTCTCTAAATCTTTCCATAAGCGACTCACTGAAATGCGCCCCAAAATTACACAGGACTGTTTGCGCCACACACAGATTATTCACCCGCGCAGAATAGACCTCTGACTCCGGGAAACAAAGCTCAAACCCAGAATCCATTTTATACCTGCAAAAGACACTTTTTGTTTAAGAAACAGAACTGATACATGCTGACAATATTATGACCACATTAACATACAGAAGTGATACCTACTCACAATATTATCTACACATTTTTAAACCTACAAACACTATTTTCAACACATTACATAATTGATAACCTATTAACAAAATTTTCAACATATCAAGTTACAAAATTGATACACTATTTTCAACACATTAAGATACATAATTTCACCTACAAACACTAATTTCAACAAATTCAGATATATAATTGATACCTACTACAAGATGCACTGCTCCTTATGCATCCCAAATCATCTCATATTCAGAGTTAAGATTCAATTTTCTTTTATGCGTTCTACTTCTACTGGTACTTATTATTATTTGTTTGCCAAGCCCCATTATATCCCTAAAATTATGCCCAACACTCACATCACTACATGGCCAAAGCATGATTACAATGAGGAATAGATGAAGATTCCTCGAATTTTACGAAAACACAACAACCAACCAGAATGCAAACAAAAATACGAAGTACAAAACACAACACAAATTACTCAAGCCAATTTATATTTTTGCAAACACTCCGTACAGAGACAGACTACTCTTACCCAGAAAATCAAAGCCCTCAAATCCTCCCTAAAGTCCTAAAGCAATTTCAATTAAGTGAATGCAGTATAACATGCAAACTTTAATATCAAAGAGAGGGAGGGAATTCGACAGAAATGTACCGATTCAGACGTTCAGATGAGAATTACTCGATCACAAAGGTTCTGCCACAACAGAAGAGTAAGTTAAAGAGAAACAGTACACCAAGAAGTTTCTGTGAGAAGAGATGAGGAATAGAGAACTTGATGTCTGGTAGGTATTTGGGTGTTATGACTAGGGTTCATTCATAACTCCATTGACAAGAAAGGTGCCACTGTCAGGAATAAGAAAGGCGTGATTTTTTCGAACCAAGCGCGACTTGACACCTCTGCTAAGGGGAAACTGTAGCCTACCCGTATGCACCGTAAGCTCGCTTTTTCTCTTCAACCGTTCATATGCATTTCAATGGCTGCGATTTATTCTTTTATAATGTTCTCACATAAGCGTTCTCACCTAATCCGGATGGATTCCTGATATGCATATCAGTGACGATGTCTGACCAAGGCCCAGGTCGACTCGGGCCCGGATTGCTCTCGTTATTTTTTCTTTCTCAGCAACAGGAAAGGGTGACTTTTTCTGCTACCATTTTCTTCACTCACCGACAGAGAAGGCGGGTATGGATCTTTGTTTCTTTGATTCATAATTTTCTTTTAATGGTTTCACATGTCATTGCTGTTCTTCGCTTTCAATTTTCTTTACTAGAATTTGTTAAACCATCTGTTAATGCGTTGTTATAGTGTTTTCCTTCTGCCTTCGTTGTTGGTGTTGTATATATATGTTTTTTTATAGCATTGTTTGATTTATTATCTAAAAGCGGGAACTAAATCTCAAATTTTGTCTGAAATTCGATTTTTTTTTTCTGCCCTGCTTGATTTTATTGGTTGCATTCAATTTGTTACTCAGAGTTTTCAGTCTTAGCATTTAAAAGTAGTTGTTAATCGTAAATCTCTCGCATTAGACTCTTGTTGTGGAGGGCACGGTTCCTCATGTTATGTCGCGTTGTATTTGTTTCCGCTTTGGGCTTATTGGGTAATGCTTAACAGAAGAGTACTCGTTGTTGGTTGAGATGCATGGGATTGCCATTGTGGTCTCTTTGCACATTTATTGACTCAGTTTCCCTATTGTTTATGCTTTGGGTTACTGGGTACAGATCATTTGGGTCACAAGAGAAAGATGAAGAGCCAAAGCAGTTATGCCCCACCAGCATACATTCCTTTAGGGATGTCGGATTCTGAATCAGCAATTGTTTTGTGAAATGAAGACCCTCCCAAGCAGCAAAACAGTGTTGATGGGCCTGTCCAATGGTCATCTGGAATCTGCGCATGCTGTGACGATATGCAGAGCTGTACGCTACTTTCTGCCTTGTGACCTTGATTTATCAGAAGGAAAAAAAAATGAAGGTGCCTCTTGAGTAGGGAAAAAAAAATTAGCTTGTGCTTGTCATACTTCATTTTCGTAGAACTTTCTTAGAAAGGCTAGGATATGAGTTCAATTATTTAACTAACCATACAATAACATATGCTCAGTTATTAGCTTGCTATGTGCTTAACGTTCTCTGAGTACTCTACATTATGTGGTGGACGTCTATTGTATCTGAATTTGTGGCTGGTATTCAGTTTGTATTATTTAGAAGACATTACAAAGAAAGGAAGCAGCTTTAAGAAACCATAGGATTCAACTGACTCAAGTTAAAGCATACTAGTTTGATCATCGATGTGCAAGTTACATAAAATATAGAAGTTTCAAATGAAGGCTTGGACTTATATATCAAGATATAAGTAGCTCAGAAGCTAGTAAGCTTTGCATATCGTTTGGTTTTGCATGCTTATTCAAGCAGCAATATTTTGAGTTTCCAGTTTGGGCCAATTTAAACTACCTTAAATGGGTGATAGAGTTCTTTATTGGTCCCCATGTTTAGCAGTTTATGTATAAGAGAAATGTTTCTGGTTTATTTCTAACATTCCAGTGTTACTAGCTCTGAAAACCTATAAGATTCAGCTAACCATTTCCTTGTATCCAATGAGTAATTTCTCTTGCGGTCTTACCCTTGATTACCATGGCGCCATCACCCACCAATACTGCAGGGACAATAAAGTTACAAAAAAAGAGTTCGTCTCCTCATTTTTATTTATTAATATATTTACAACCCCCTTGAATTTTTGGAGATAAATTTGGATAAATATTATTTATAAGATTCACATCTTAAGTAATTTAAATCTGATTTTGATGACATGAAATCCAGTCTGATGTGAGATAAAGCATTGGCTGTTGGTAAATAGTTGGTGTTGTTAGTAGTGAATATAGAGATAATAATGGTTTGTAGAGGTTGAATTACAGGAGGTGATTCATTGAGCTTTGAACATAATGTCCCCACACACAAACTAATGATCTGCAGACTGGTTAAAATGGTTCGTAGGCTTTTCTTGTTTGAAGAATAAGTTTTATCTATATGGATAAAAGTTGAAATGAAGAAAATGGATTAGGTGGACTGAGTATAATATGACTTGTTTCTTTTCGTTTATCATGATAACGCATAATACATGGGAGCAACATTTGAATTTTGCTCTGTTACACAAATATCACTGTGAGCGCAAGCCAACAATGATCATCTAATTGCTGATTTTTGTTTTGTACAGGTTGTATAGGTCTATTTTGTCCTTGCTTTTTATTCGGAAAGAAAGCAGAATTTCTGGGTTCTGGGACATTCATACGATCATGCATGACTCATTTTATTTTGTGGGCACTTGTTAATACCGTCTGCTGCTTATTGACTCAGGGTCTTGTTTTGGGAGTACCGGGATGCTTTGTTGCATGTTATGCTTGTGGCTACCGCAGGACCCTAAGATCAAAGTATAATCTTCAGGTATAGCATTGTTTATCAGTTTTCCAGGCTTTAGATTGTTAATAGTGAAAAAATTGATTTTGTATATGCTTGAGGGTTTGAGAAATCCCAAATAAGTGGCCCTTTAGAAATATAAAAAAGTGAATATATTTTATACATGCTTGTTCTTTTCTTTATTAGAAGAACTCTCCGTTTTTTTGCTCTTTTCCTTTAAGAGATAATCCCGTTTCAATTAGCTTGGGTTGCCTTTGATGGCCAATTCTGTTTCAGTTTCATTAGAGGTTACAGAAAATGATTACCAAAGATGTGATATTTATTGGGTGACATGTTGGGCCTGAGTCGCAACCAAAGGCATAATTGGCAATTGGCAATTCGTGGCCTTTCATGACAATATATAAGCCTCTTCATTTTTATATTGTCATGCAAGGCTTCAAATTCCCAATGTGGGATTTTTTCTCAACAAGGGAAGATATAATTACCGTGCTTGTGTTAGAGAATATGAATGGGGCTTGTTGGAAAATAGTTTATTGTATAACTTCAAAGTAATTTGGGGGGCAAGGTCACGGATTACAAACTTTGTGGGACAACTTCTTAAGTCGAGTTTTATGGCTTTACTAGGGCTTATCATTTCTTGTGCTTTCATTTTGTAGGAAGCACCATGTGGAGACTTTGTCACTCATTTTTTCTGCCATTTGTGTGCCATTTGTCAAGAGTACAGGGAGATCCGAGAAAAATCTGCTGATTCTGGCTCTCCTGACCTGAGTCTGGCCGTAGTTACAGCCCCACCAGTCCAGACAATGGAACCAGGCCTTGAAGAGTAAACCACTGTTTTTGTCACGCCCCAAATTTTCAACAATTAATCTGCGAAAATAAACAGAACAACCAACAATCCGGGACGCGAAGCTCGGAACCTTCAACAAAAGTACCTAGAAATTTAAACTTTTCTTTCTTGATACAACACCACTGTTCCGAACCACAATGTCAATAATGACTCAACTCTTCTGAGTCAAATATTACATTACAAACTCACATAAATGAACAATCATATATTACATAAACTGTTCCTCAGAGTTTATTGCACACAGCGGAAGTCTAACACTCACCAACACTCTCACACCACACTTTACAGTCTGTGGAACCACCAATGAGCCTCCTGCTCCTCACCTTAATTCTCCTGCTCACCGTCTCTACCACCTGCAGGATTCTCCCCTACACCATTGAATAGTGCACCGGGTTCACCACAGAACAACCCGGTAAGCTTTCTAAAGCTCGTATGAGTAAACCACGTCCACAGTATAATATGTCAATTACACATAATATACAAACACATGCACTTTCATTAGCACACCACAATCCTTGTATAACCAAGGTAATCATAATCATCAATATCACCACAAACACAATTCTTTTATTTTATTTAAAGAACTGTTTCGATCACCACCTGTGACCACACCAAAACTCTTTATTTCAAAGTAGTTTTCACACGTCAATTGTTTGACAGATAGAAGAGAGAATACTATGAACCTCTAATCTATAACACTACAAAACACCATAGTAGTGTTCACTCATGATTACACGCCAGTCATGAGTACTAGATGGCGCCAGACTAGAGCTCTAACTGTTCTTGGGTCTTGCTCCCTAGGGTAATTTATCCCTCATTATTTGCCACGAGAATGCCCACCTGACAAACTCAGAAGGGATTCAAGGTATTCTCACCTAAATCCATCAACACCAAAACACCAACACCAAAACACCAACGCCAAAACAATATAAAATGTAGTTTCACATTAAACATTGTTTTATAGCCAAATACACCAATCACAGCAATATATATTTAATATATATATTTATGTGGTTATTCATGAATGAATTCCCACCATACATCCACAACATATGTTATATATGGTTAAACACCAAAATCTCTAATAATAATAATTAATTCAAAACAAAATAGGTTTTACTTACCTCATGAACCGTTGATGAACAAGTTCATGTGTTTTAAATCAATTAAAACATTTTATAATATTACAAACAACATGTTAATTATAGCCATTAACATTATCCAAGGTCACATTATAATAAATATAATAATTCGTGATTTCACTCACGATTAGGATGGTTTTACTCACCTCTCGTCCAAGCTGCGTCTTCAACAACTTAACGAATCCTCAATCTCAAACCTCACTGAGCAACTCAATCTTCAATTGTACCTAAGCAAAGTACAAAGCTCAACTTAGCACAAAACTCCAAAATCCAAGATTTCGCATCTAATGACGAAAATGCCCTTTGGACCAACCGGGGATCCAAAGCGATCAAATCTTGTCCAACCAACTCCAAAACTGTGACGTACATGCTGTCGACGTCAAATCATGACCAATGACACCCATTGTCCAAAAGGTCACTATTTGGGTCCCGTGGGTTCCACATGTCTAACCGACACCCCAAAAATCCGCCTTGGGCCCACAACCTCGGATTCCAAATCCGATCGCACCAATGGACTCTAGATAGTCCCGATATCTCCCTGCGACAATTTGGGCCCAATCCAACGGTCGGATTATTCTACATTACACGATCGAATGGCGATCGCTCGCCTTAACTTTGAAATTTAATAACTTAAGATCGGGACGTCCGATCATCAATCTCTCTGAACCTACAGACTCCTCACAACATCAGCTACAACATAATTAAAATTGGACACGATCCAACGGTCCGATCAACTCCTATCAACAGTCCACATTTGTGAGGCTCCGATCGTCGATTAAACGACGGAATCTCAACAATTTAAACATACTAACATGTTCAGTGACTCCAGGGCTACATTCTGTCTCTAAAGCCCTAACTCAGAATCGCCACCCTGCGCCGCCACGCGCCGCCACCGCCGGTGGTGGTTTGGGTACTATTCCGGCGACGGACCACCCTAGAATCGCCGGTCAAGACCTATGCCAAAATGTTCGTAATACTGAGTAGAACAACTTTAATTCTTACCTCGAGGTCCAATTCGAAGTGTAAGTGGCTCAAACCGCCGGTTGAAGTTGCTGATTTCACTGTTGACGAACCAACTTCGCAGCGCCGCCGTGCCTTCACCACACCTCCGATGACTCCGATTCTCCTTGGGTTATGTTCACAGGATAGCAGGCTTTCTATCTGGGTTGGTGGTGTCGATCACCTCCACCGTACGCCGCCGCAGAAGCCGCCGGAAATCGCCTCTCCGACGAGCTCTCAAACTTCCGGATTCAATTGCAAATTATGAATCCAAACAGTGTCCATCTTAAATTTATAGGCAAAGTCTCTGTTTGCAATTTAGTCCCTGAAACTTCAAACGAGTATAACTTCTTCGTTTCAACTCGGATTCACGAACCGTTTGCGCCTACGCGTTCGTGAGATCAATATCAATTTTCCAATTCAAAAATCATAATTTTCTCACTTCAATTTCTGGTACTTCCTTTGGAAAATCATAAACTTAATCGTAAAGGTATTTTTGTCCCAATTTGAGATTAAGTCACTTAATTCCAATATTTTCACATCAAACCAAATTCATACAACACCCAAAATAATTACACGACTTAATAAGATTTTCCACAAAAATAATAAAACCAAATGTTATTTTTGAGGTCATTACATTCTACCCTCCTTAAAGGAATTTCGTCCCGAAATTCAACCTGCCTCGTCCTCAAAAAGATGAGGATACTGCCTCCTCATTTCAGACTCCAATTCCCAAGAGGCATCACCCTCGTCATGGTGACTCCACAACACTTTGACCAAATCCACTTGAGTTGTCCTAAGCTGTTTGGTCATCCTGTCCAAGATGCGTACAGGTGCTTCTTCATAAGTTGCATCTCCATTGACTTCAACTGTACCGTAATCAATTACGTGTGAAGCATCCTTAATATACCTCCTTAACATTGACACGTGAAACACGTTATGAACACTTGACATCATTGGAGGTAATGCCAACCGATATGCCAACTCACCGACCTTATCTAGAATTTCAAAAGGTCCAACAAATCTAGGAGATAACTTTCCTTTCTTTTTACCAAATCTTATTACTCCCTTCATTGGTGAAACCTTCAAAAATACATGGTCACCAACTTCAAATTCCACACTCCGCCGTTTCTTATCTGCATAACTCTTCTGACGGTTCTGTGCTGTGCGGATTCTATCTCTGATGATAGAAACCTTCTCTGTAGTCTCTTGAACTACCTCAGTATGCATTACTTTGTTATCACCAACCTCAGCCCAACAAACAGGTGATCTACATGGCCTTCCATACAATGCTTCATACGGTGCCATACCAATACTAGAGTGATAACTGTTGTTGTAGGCAAATTCTATCAAAGCCAAATATTCATCCCAACTTCCCTTGAAGTCCAAGACACATGCCCGAAGCATATCCTCCATCACTTGATTCACCCGTTCAGTTTGACCATCGGTTTGAGGATGAAAGGCTGTACTCATATCCAATCTAGTCCCCATGGCCTTTTGGAAACTACTCCAAAACTTAGAAGTGAAACGAGCATCCCTATCCGAGACAATGGATACAGGAATCCCGTGTAGTTTCACCACCTCACGAATGTAGAGCTTACACAGTGTGTCCACTGAATACTTCATAGATACAGGCAGAAAATGTGCAGATTTCGTCAGTCGGTCCACAATAACCCAAATTGCATCGTGACCCTGCTTAGTCTTAGGCAATCCCACTACAAAATCCATAGCAATATTTTCCCATTTCCAAACAGGAATAGGTAAAGGTTTCAACAACCCTGATGGCCGTTGATGTTCTGCCTTCACCCGTTGACAAGTTAGACACTTAGTCACATACTGTCCCACCTCTCTTTTCATAGCAATCCACCAGAATTGTCTCCTAAGATCCTTGTACATCTTAGTACTTCCTGGATGAACCGTATACTTAGAACGATGAGCTTCATCCATAATCTCTCTCTTGAGATTCTCAGATTCAGGCACACACAACTTCCCTCGGTACCTCAAACCACCGTTATTCCCAATTGTCCACTCAGAAGGACCTATAAAAGTTGGTTCAATTGTTAACTCAACCATTTTAGCTTGCATTCCCACATCTTGAGCTTGCTCCTGAATCACCTTACTAATCAAGCTAGGTTGAACTGTCATACTCCCCAGAAAAACATCTCCTCCAACTGTAGTTGGTCTTAAGTCCACTTCTGATGCCATTTCCAGCATCTTCCACTCGTATGCCATTACAGATGCGACTACTCCTCTAGGCTTGCGGCTCAATGCATCTGCAACAACGTTAGCTTTCCCTGGATGATATTCCAACGTGAAATCATAATCCTTTATGAGTTCCATCCATCTCCTTTGCCTCATGTTCAGCTCCTTTTGAGAGAAGAGATACCTTAAACTCTTATGGTCTGAAAAGAGTTCAAACTTCTCACCATACAAATAATGCCTCCAAACTTTCAAGGCGAACACTACTGCAGCCAATTCTAAATCATGTGTAGGGTAGTTCCTCTCATGAACCTTCAGCTGTCTAGATGCATAAGCAACCACTTTACCATTCTGCATCAACACACATCCCAAACCTTGAAGAGATGCATCACTATAAATCACCAATCCTCCTCCTCCTGAGGGAATTGTCAACACCGGAGCAGTAGTCAGTTTCTTCTTCAGTTCCTTGAAGGCTTTCTCACAATCCTCATTCCAAATGAACGACACATCCTTCCTTGTCAACTTGGTCAAAGGTGCGGCAATACTTGAGAAACCCTCAATAAACCTTCGATAATAACCGGCCAAACCCAAGAAACTGCGAATCTCAGTCACAGTAGTAGGCTGTTTCCACTCCATAACTGCTTCCACTTTAGAAGGATCCACGGATACCCCATCCTTAGAAATCACATGACCGAGAAATTTTACTTTATCCTGCCAAAAATCACACTTTTCATACTTGGCATACAACTGATTCCTCCTTAAAGTTTCCAACACAATCCCAAGATGCCGATCATGATCTTCATCATTCTTTGAGTAGATCAAGATATCATCACAAACACCACAACAAAATCATCCAAGTAAGGACCGAATATTCTGTTCATCAAATCCATAAACACAGCAGGTGCATTAGTCAACCAGAAAGGCATGACAACAGTTGATTTAACACGTGCATAACAAACTGAGATAAACATGTATTCAATTAACACCACTTCAACAAGACAAACACTAGCAATCAGAAGGCCCTTTCCTCTGACATCAAGGTTTTTCACTAACCCAAAGCTCAAACCGATACAACCAAGCACATTCCTTAGAGTCAACAAAATACTCCCTCCGAGTCAACCAACGACTTCCTTCAGAACAATCCAATGTTCCAACACTGAGATCCATCTCAGATGTATCCATACTAAACATCTTTAGAGCTTACCCCAAGCCCTAACAAAGCAAACCAACTACTCTGCTAACAGCTGTCAGAGCTGACCATAAGCTCAATCACTTCTTCAAAGCCAACTATATGCTCCTACACCAAACTGTCAGAGCAGACCTTAAGCTCTAACACTTAAACCCTTCTTAGAGCTAACCACCGTAATTATCTCTTGAACTTACCCAAAGTTCCGACAAAGCAAAACAATTGAGCAGTTAACAAACTGTCAGAGCTGACCATAAGCTCTAACACTCCATCAAAGCAGAACCTTACGCTCTGATACCAAACTGTCACGCCCCAAATTTTCAACAATTAATCTGCGAAAATAAACAGAACAACCAACAATCCGGGACGCGAAGCTCGGAACCTTCAACAAAAGTACCTAGAAATTTAAACTTTTCTTTCTTGATACAACACCACTGTTCCGAACCACAATGTCAATAATGACTCAACTCTTCTGAGTCAAATATTACATTACAAACTCACATAAATGAACAATCATATATTACATAAACTGTTCCTCAGAGTTTATTGCACACAGCGGAAGTCTAACACTCACCAACACTCTCACACCACACTTTACAGTCTGTGGAACCACCAATGAGCCTCCTGCTCCTCACCTTAATTCTCCTGCTCACCGTCTCTACCACCTGCAGGATTCTCCCCTACACCATTGAATAGTGCACCGGGTTCACCACAGAACAACCCGGTAAGCTTTCTAAAGCTCGTATGAGTAAACCACGTCCACAGTATAATATGTCAATTACACATAATATACAAACACATGCACTTTCATTAGCACACCACAATCCTTGTATAACCAAGGTAATCATAATCATCAATATCACCACAAACACAATTCTTTTATTTTATTTAAAGAACTGTTTCGATCACCACCTGTGACCACACCAAAACTCTTTATTTCAAAGTAGTTTTCACACGTCAATTGTTTGACAGATAGAAGAGAGAATACTATGAACCTCTAATCTATAACACTACAAAACACCATAGTAGTGTTCACTCATGATTACACGCCAGTCATGAGTACTAGATGGCGCCAGACTAGAGCTCTAACTGTTCTTGGGTCTTGCTCCCTAGGGTAATTTATCCCTCATTATTTGCCACGAGAATGCCCACCTGACAAACTCAGAAGGGATTCAAGGTATTCTCACCTAAATCCATCAACACCAAAACACCAACACCAAAACACCAACGCCAAAACAATATAAAATGTAGTTTCACATTAAACATTGTTTTATAGCCAAATACACCAATCACAGCAATATATATTTAATATATATATTTATGTGGTTATTCACGAATGAATTCCCACCATACATCCACAACATATGTTATATATGGTTAAACACCAAAATCTCTAATAATAATAATTAATTCAAAACAAAATAGGTTTTACTTACCTCATGAACCGTTGATGAACAAGTTCATGTGTTTTAAATCAATTAAAACATTTTATAATATTACAAACAACATGTTAATTATAGCCATTAACATTATCCAAGGTCACATTATAATAAATATAATAATTCGTGATTTCACTCACGATTAGGATGGTTTTACTCACCTCTCGTCCAAGCTGCGTCTTCAACAACTTAACGAATCCTCAATCTCAAACCTCACTGAGCAACTCAATCTTCAATAGTACCTTAGCAAAGTACAAAGCTCAACTTAGCACAAAACTCCAAAATCCAAGATTTCGCATCTAATGACGAAAATGCCCTTTGGACCAACCGGGGATCCAAAGCGATCAAATCTTGTCCAACCAACTCCAAAACTGTGACGTACATGCTGTCGACGTCAAATCATGACCAATGACACCCATTGTCCAAAAGGTCACTATTTGGGTCCCGTGGGTTCCACATGTCTAACCGACACCCCAAAAATCCGCCTTGGGCCCACAACCTCGGATTCCAAATCCGATCGCACCAATGGACTCTAGATAGTCCCGATATCTCCCTGCGACAATTTGGGCCCAATCCAACGGTCGGATTATTCTACATTACACGATCGAATGGCGATCGCTCGCCTTAACTTTGAAATTTAATAACTTAAGATCGGGACGTCCGATCATCAATCTCTCTGAACCTACAGACTCCTCACAACATCAGCTACAACATAATTAAAATTGGACACGATCCAACGGTCCGATCAACTCCTATCAACAGTCCACATTTGTGAGGCTCCGATCGTCGATTAAACGACGGAATCTCAACAATTTAAACATACTAACATGTTCAGTGACTCCAGGGCTACATTCTGTCTCTAAAGCCCTAACTCAGAATCGCCACCCTGCGCCGCCACGCGCCGCCACCGCCGGTGGTGGTTTGGGTACTATTCCGGCGACGGACCACCCTAGAATCGCCGGTCAAGACCTATGCCAAAATGTTCGTAATACTGAGTAGAACAACTTTAATTCTTACCTCGAGGTCCAATTCGAAGTGTAAGTGGCTCAAACCGCCGGTTGAAGTTGCTGATTTCACTGTTGACGAACCAACTTCGCAGCGCCGCCGTGCCTTCACCACACCTCCGATGACTCCGATTCTCCTTGGGTTATGTTCACAGGATAGCAGGCTTTCTATCTGGGTTGGTGGTGTCGATCACCTCCACCGTACGCCGCCGCAGAAGCCGCCGGAAATCGCCTCTCCGACGAGCTCTCAAACTTCCGGATTCAATTGCAAATTATGAATCCAAACAGTGTCCATCTTAAATTTATAGGCAAAGTCTCTGTTTGCAATTTAGTCCCTGAAACTTCAAACGAGTATAACTTCTTCGTTTCAACTCGGATTCACGAACCGTTTGCGCCTACGCGTTCGTGAGATCAATATCAATTTTCCAATTCAAAAATCATAATTTTCTCACTTCAATTTCTGGTACTTCCTTTGGAAAATCATAAACTTAATCGTAAAGGTATTTTTGTCCCAATTTGAGATTAAGTCACTTAATTCCAATATTTTCACATCAAACCAAATTCATACAACACCCAAAATAATTACACGACTTAATAAGATTTTCCACAAAAATAATAAAACCAAATGTTATTTTTGAGGTCATTACAGTTTTTGTACTCATGCAGGATCAGCATTTGGTCTAGGGTATGGAACCTTCATCATGCCCCTCAGTGGATATTGTTAGTGAAGCCCCCCTCAATTTATTGTGTCTTTTAAGTTCTTTGGTCTCGTCTATACCAGGGTTGATTTAATTATGCCATCAGTCCTATGGTGTGCTTGTTTCGGTGCTTTTGCTTCAACCTGCAACCTATTCGGCTTTTCCATATGAAAGTACATGATGAATTTTATGAAATGAAAAAGAAAATAGGAGTTGAAAAACAGTACTCTCTCTCTCTCCCCCCCTGTTATATTCCGTTATCCAGGCAGATATTACTGTTCATGCTGTCTCATTCCGTGTTCATCTTTTCTGTGAAAAAGGCCCCCTCTCCCCCCAATGTTCATGGTTGCATTTGCATCATCGTGCTTGTTGACTACAAAAGTGGAAAAGAAATTTTTTGCCTAGCACAAAATCTGAAAATATCGACAGGCACAAGAAGCTCAAAATCAAAGCTTCTGAAAGACTGGGAACCAGCTTATGCAGAAAATTGATTCTGGTTAATTGAAAACCACTTGATCGAAATGACTCTAATATCAATTCTTATATAGCTGAAAAGGCTTGGATGGTGAAAATGGTGACGATGAGTGTACAGCCTCTTGGTGGGAATGGTAGGACCATTGAAAGAGAGGGTATACTGTTTTTCAACTTTTCTCTAACTAAGGTGGCCTAGGACTCAAAGACATTCTTATAATCTTGCGCTCAAAGACATTCGGAGTTTGATAATCTTGCGCTCGTAGACTTTCGGAGTTTGACGTGTCATGTTTTAAGTCGTTAGATTATTAGTATGGTCTAAATATAATGAAATACAGGTAAATTCACACTATCTAAATGTACAGACTCGGAATCCGAGTCGGAGATAGGCCATGATGCCTGTTAAAGCAGCTCCAGCGCTGCCAGTAACCCGGGCAAAAGGCCCCCCAACCAAGCCCAAGGGAGCTCCAGTGCGCGACAACAAGCGCAGGGCAAGCCTAAGGGCAGGTTTTGCTTGGGCTTCAGCCCGAGGGCGGTGACATTAGCCCTGACGTCATCGCGCGGTAATTCAAATTTTTTTTACCGTTGTCGGGTGAATTACACGCGCTAACAGTAAAAAAAATTTGAGTTCCGCGCGATGGCGTTAGCGTGACCTCAGCACTGACATCGCCCCTGACAGACTCCAACGGGCATGTGACATGTGTCGCAACCGGGACTCTTCGATCGGTTTTTTTTCCAAAAATCATACGGTCCTCTTTTTTTGGCTAAAAAATTGCAAAAAAAATCGAAAAAAATTCTGAATTTTTTTTTTTTTAAATACCAAAATTTTTTGTATTTTTTCCCTATAAATAACTAACCATTTTATTTACTTTCCACACCAAATCTTCATACAATTTCTTCTCCATCCAATATTTTTTACTCTCCACTCACATTATTCACTTTACACACCAATTCTCCATACAAACTCTTCTCCTTCCAATATTTTTTACTCTCCACTCACATTTTTCACTTTCCACACCAATTCTCCATACAAACTCTTCTCCTTCCAATATTTTTTACTCTCCACTCACATTTTTCTACTACTTTCCATTTGTATAAATGAAGGAATAGATAAGAGATGGTGTGAGAGGTATGAGTTGATGGTGTAGTTTTATAGAGGGATTCAGAAGATAGAGATGACACGTGGCACAATTTTAGAGGGTGAAAATCTTATCTGAAATCTGATATTATAATTTTTTAAACATATCTAAAAATCTTATCTAACATGGGACACGTGACACAATTTTAGAGGGTGAAAATCTTATCTGAAATCTGAGATTATAATTTTTTTAAAAATATTTGAAAATCTTATTTGACATGGGACACATGACACAATTTTAGAGGGTGAAAATCTTATCTGAAATCTGAGATTGTAATTTTTTTAAATGAATATCCGAAAATTTTATCTGGAATAAGACACCTGGCAACTGAGATTCTCCTTCGAAAATCTTTTCTGAAAAATAATGGACACATGACAACCAAAAATCTTATCCGAAAATTTAATTACAAAAGATTATCAAAATTAATGGTTTAAAGTATAAAAAAAAGGGTATAATGCCGAATTGCCCCCTGAACTTGTACATAATTATTAATTTACCCCCCGACCTTTTTTTTTAGCGAATTAAGGGCTCGAATTAAATTTTATTATCAATATTCCCCCTACCGTCTAAATCATTAACATTTCATCCAATAATCGATTAAATCATTTAAAAAAAATTAAAGAAAAAAATATATATTTGAAACAATTAAAGAAAAAAAAGAAAAAAAAATCCTATGGACCCACCCCACCCCACCCCTTGTATCTTCTTCTCCAACCTATCCTCCCTCTGCAACAAAATCCCACCATTTTTTTTCTTGCCAAAAATTATCTCTCGCTCTCTCTCTCTCTCTCTCCCTCTGCAACAGAAATTATTTCTCTCTCTCTCTCTCTCTCTTCCCCTCCCTTTCCCATTCGAGCTCCCCCCCCATCCCCCATCACAGACCCACCCCACAATGAACCCAGATTTTTTTCACCCACAGCACCCCCCCCACAAACCCATAACCACCGCAAACCCATTCGAGCGCCTTTCCCCTTTGAATTTTTCCCCATAGCCTTAAAGGTCCAAACCTCTTCACCTCACAAGTTCATTGCCCCTTCTCACAAAATCTCAACCCTAAATCGCAGGGAGAGGGTGTTTGAAGAAATGGTTTGGTTTTTGGTTGGAGAGAGGGAAGAAAGTGTTTGGTGTTTGGTTTTTGTGTTTGGTTGCAGAGAGGAGAGAGTTGCAGAGAGAGAGGGAGTCGTAGGGAGAGAGGGAAGAAAGGGTTTGGTGTTTGGTTGCAGAGAGGAGAGAGTTGTAGAGAGAGACGGAGTCGTAGGGAGAGAGGCAGAGAGGAAGAAGAAAGGGTGGGTGGGTCCCACCCCTCTGTTTATTAAAATGATTTTTTTTTTCATTTTATATGTCATACTATCGTATTTTACAATATTTAATTATTTTTAACATATGAAATGACCAATTTGCCCTTATATTTAACGGCAAATTGGATGAAATGTTCGAATTTTGACGGTGGGGGGAACATTGATAATAAAATTTAATTCGAGCCTGTAATTGGCTAAAAAAAAAGGTCAGGTGGTAAGTTGAGAGTTATGTACAAGTTCAGGGGGTAATTCGGCATTATACCCTAAAAAAAATAGGAAATAAAGTACAATAAATAGTATTTGCCTTAGACTTGCCCTAGACTGAGCTCTCATGGGTGGAACCGCATATGGCAAGGTTGACACTATTCACATGATTAGTGGCAACCCTTGCTTGCCCTTGCTCTAGATTTAGCCCTTATGGGTGGAGATGCTTGTAGGACACCCATCACTCAGGACATCTATCACCTTGTTGGACTAGTTGAGGTTAAGATTGGGCATGTGTTTTGTGAGGCCATGATTGTTGCAGATGTAGTTTCTATCCCTTGTATGAGATTTTGCTTCGACTATGTTTTCCTCCTTGTTCTAGAAGAAAATATATATATAGAAAGAACTCATTGATACAATATTCACTGTTGTAGTCATTGGGGGCTAGACTAAACGTATGTGATAATTTGTTTATCAAGAAAACAAATTACAACATAAAATCTAGATACATACATAAAATAAGATAAATTAGAAAGCCATACACAAGAATGACAGGACTTATGTCCTAAATTAGCTTAAGCATTTACAGTAGAATTCAATTTCTGGTAGAATTCTATAGTAAGGGTCTTAGATGAGGTCATATATCTTAACAGTTGAATCAAACTAACCAATTTGATCCGATGATTAGAGATATGGCACTAAGAGGTCGTTTGGTACGGGGAATTATCGTGGACTGGATTAAATATTAGTATTGTCTTGGATTGGCTTGGCCTAGCATAAGCTGGATAATGCTTGTATAGCGTTTGGTGTATGTTTGATTGGACTAGGACTATTTTGTTTGTTTTGAAAAATATGTTATAAAAATAAAAATCAGGGTATGAAAAGTACCACTGAAAACTGGGAGTAGAATTGTATTTAGCTTTTGTGGTTTTTAATTTGACAGAACTTTCTTCATCTGATAAACTCTTCTAAGATAAAGCTCTCACGCTCTCAAATTTCTCTCTCTCCCTGTGTGGATCGGGTATGTATTTTATAACTGAGGGGGTAGCCAATTTGAATGGTCCTCTGCAAATGTATAATGCATTTCCAAAATCTTCCCCCAACATCATCATTAAACTTTTGACTATCATTTTTTTATTTTCTTTGTGTGGGCTCCACCACATTCTTTATAACAAAATAAGATTTTTTAAATATATTTTTCTGACTTTTCTTCTCTCTCCGTCTCTTTTCACGTCTTCCTCTCTGCATCTCTTTCTTCTTCTTCCCCTCTACATCTCTTTCATCTTCTTCCCTCCATTTTCTCTCCTCTTCTTATGTCTACCTTTCTGTCTTTTCTTTTTTTTCAAAAATTTTCTCTCCTCTTCTCTATTTTTTTTCCCTCAAAGTTTCTCTCATCTCTTCTTTGGTTTGTTTTTCAAAAAATTTATGTTCTCTCTTCTTCCTCTTCTATTCTGTCTTCTCCTTCTTAGGTGGCGGTGGTTAGTGGCTGCTGCTTGGTGGGTCAGTTGTTGTGGGGTGATTGGGTGTGGTTGCTCGTTGCTTAGGTCGGGACTGTTAGTTCATCCTCTCTAGATGTCTTTCGCTAAGAACACCTAATGAGGTATTTTTGGTGGGCCTAGTATTAGTTAATCCCACTGAAAATTAGAATTGGGTGAAACAAACATGGGATAAAATCTTAACCAAGCCAATCCCAGCTTGCATGGTGTAACAAACACGCCCTAATTTTACTCTTATTCAGCAAAGCCTTGGTATAGGATGACTCAGATGATGACATAGTTGGATGTGATCAAATTTGGGCTGCACTTATAGGTCCATGACAATAATTTTACTCTTATTTAGCAAAGCCCATTCCTTTTTTGGACTTTCGACTTTTGACCAACGCTATTGAAAATCAAACTTTTTTTATTTTTTATTTTTTTTGGACTTTCGACTTTTGACCCACCCTAGAATCATTTATTCAAAGTATTGAACCCGGATATTGCCTAATAGGCGTAAATCTATTCGACTGTTGTTGAGGCCCAAAAAATTCAAGTCTGGGCCCAAATATATTTCTAGCCCAGTACGACACCTAACTTGGGAAGAAACTCAACTCTGTGTGTTTGGACTGAGAAGGATTTCACAAAATAGGGATGAATCAAAGGAAGAGAAGAGAAATTGAGGGGGAGACTTGGCTGATTTGGGAAGAACCAGCTAGGGTTTCTTGGAAAGAAGAAGCTTCTAGCGCCTATAAAAGGAGGCACCTTCTACCCAGCAAAACAACTCATCGAAGGCAAGCAACCTCATCCAAAGAGAGCAAGCATCACCTCTCATCTTTGGAACCCTTCGATTTGAAGCCATGTTCTTCCATTGCTTCCCTTTTTCTCTTCTGTCAAGCCACCTAGGAGCTTGATGAAGCTTTCATCAAGCTGCTAGAAATCTGCTAAAGCCACCCATGCTTCCATCTTCTTCCTCTCTTTCCCATTAACACATCCAGAGAGAGCAAACATCACCTCTCACCTCTGGAACCCTTCGATTTCAAGCCATGTTCTTCCATTGCTTCCATTTTTCTCTTCTGTCAAGCCATTACAGAGCCTGACGAAGCTTTTGTCAAGCTGCCGGAAACTTGCTTAAGCCACCCATTTCTCTTCCTCATCTCTTCCTCTCTCTCTCTCTCTCTCTCTCTCTCTCTCTCTCTCTCTCTCATGCGAAACTCACGAATGCTCAACTTTCATGCCACAACCTTCTCATGCAAAGCCTAAATATTTATCTGTAAGCAACTGTTGGTTTTGTTGGTGAAGGAAGCTAAGGTGTTTCATAAGGCTCCACGAACCTTTCGAAGCACTCTTGGGGTCTGATTCTTGAACTCGGACATTGGGGCAATTCCAGCCATTTTCTCTTTATAGCAGCCTAGGCCCATCTGTAGCTGTTGGAACGAAAAAGCCCCCATAATTGTCATACGATAACCAAATTTGAATTCGAGCATACCGTCGTGCTCAGGACAACATGGAGATTATTTTAGGATACAACAACCCACCACAGAGTGGCCCAAGTGACGCCACACGCCCCTGCAGGGCGTGGGTGGCTTGAGTAAATTCGCGGTGACGGAAATTTCTCAAATTACCAAACAATACATACACATATGTGACCAGGACAACTAGGGTAGCAATTTATACAACTGGGCCTACCTCCAAATTGGCCGGGAAGTGGCTGGAAAACGCTGCCAAAGTCGGAAAAAACCTAGGTTTCTAATCGAACACTCATGACTTCAAATCGATCCAAACCAACTATCAAAACAACTAGAGAACGTTGAGAGGATGAAAAACATACCTCACTCGACGGATTTGGTTGCCGAAAAATCCGTGGCTCGCGTCGGAAAAATTCCAAAAGTTCTCCTCATTCCAGTCGCTAAACCATGAAAAATCGATTGGAAAAATCTAGTGGGCTAGGTAGAGGAGGAGGAGAGGAAGATTTTGGAGGTAATTTCGTCAAAATCCGTGGCTGGGCGGCGACAGAATTACCGTTTGAAACTGCCGGGGTCGAATGGGAGGACAGAGAGAGAATAGTTGGGGGGGGGGGGGGAGAGGACCGGTCTGGTTTTTAAAAAATCTAACTTCGAAAAATATACGGTTGTGCAACTACATTTCCATTGACCCCAACTTCTTCTTTAAAACTATGATTTGGGCCCACTATGTGTCTACGAACTCGGGAGAGCTCGCTCTACGCAACGGTGCCACTCATTTCTCCAAAATCATTCTGGATTAAAAAGTGACCAAAGCACCCCTACTCCTAAGGGAAAAATTGTAATTTCACAAAAAAAAAGAAGGGATTAAATCGATTAAATTAGGTCAGGATGTTCCATCAACCCTCATCGACCACAGATCCCCAATTCCTTGACCCAACCTCCACATACTTGCCATTATCCAATCCTCCCTTACCATCCTTGCAAAACATAGTCATTTCCAATGTTCAGCTCAAAATTACTTGATACCCACAAAAAAATACAACAAATCCATATGGCATCTCTTGTTGAAACCACAATTTTAAGCACCTTTCAAAGCTTTAGACCACCAAAACACACTAGAATGGCAACTAGGGCTGTACCAAAACGTACAAACTTGCAGACCTTGATGCATAAATATTCAAAAATAATTATCTTTATTGAGGATGAAGATAAACCGACAAGGAACAACACTATCCTTAGTTGGAACAGAGTTGTCCTTGTTTTCTTTAAACCCAAAGAGACAACACCAAACACAAAGAACCTATACAATTCTTCAAGATCTGCAAACAAAACCAATGTGATTCGCAAAACCAAAACCAAAACGTTTGAAACAAAGCGATCTCTCTACTACGGTCTAAGAACCAGAGGAAACGTCACCGTCTCACCAATCTCGATGGTTTTCATATCTAATCTCCGAGACATCTTCTGTGGTCTAATGAGTTGGGAGCAACATGGTTGATGCGTGTGTGGGGCTAAATTGATGGTAGGTCCTCAATTGGTGATTTTTAAAGTTTGAGTCTTTAATTTACTGACAAAATTGTTAAAGGGCTAAATGAACAATATGCAACTTATTTAGGGGGTAATGCAAAAAATCTAAGTTATAATGAAAGAGTTGTGATTTAAAGAATTTCAATGGCAATTTCGACATTTTAGAAAAATTTGGTTTAATTTCCAAGTTCCAACCAAAAACGAAAATTTTGGTTTAAACGTCACTCCTAGACGTCACACTCGTAGACGTCACAATCCCAGCGCCCTAGGCCCCACCTTTCTATCTCTCTCGCTCTGATTTTCCCTCAACGCTGCAGTAGCTGTCGATTTCTCGCCGGCGTTACTCCCTCGTCTGGGCACCAATGACCGCCGTTTTTGTCCCAAAATGTTCCGCTGCTTTTCCTCTACCTATTCCATCAAAATTAAGCCCATCCTACCGCAGTGGAATACGGTGGCTCCTTCGAAAGAAATCCCAGAAATAGCCGCCGATTTCGAGCTATTTTCGGTGGCGGTTGTCGTCGCCACCTATTGGGTTTTGATCCCCGCCCTCGAAGGAAGCTAATCCACCAAAGAGCCCCCTCATTGGTCCACCGGTGACGGAGAATCGAAGCTGGAGATTTTTCACAGCCACCGAAGCTTTTCCGGCAAGATTTCGGAAAATCCGGCCACCATCGACCGTCGGCCCAGGTATAAAGTTTGATCCTCTCATCGTACTTGACATTTTGACAGAGGTGGCGACCGGTGATTTTGAGTTTCGCCGGCGCCGAATTTTGAGTTTGATCCTCTCAAGGGTATAGGTAATTAGGATTGTTATGATAGAATGTGACTTTAACGAAAAGTTAGGATCAAGCTCTGGTGCTGCTGCTGTGGCTGTTGTTGTCGACTTGTAGGCGTTGTCGTTGTCTTTGTTCTTGTAGCAAGTTGCTTCGTTGTCGTTGTAGTTGTTTGTTTGTGCCTTCATTTTAATTGTAAAAGTAAACAATGAAAACTTATTGTCTTCCTTTTGGATTTTGGTTTTTAGGTGGCAGTTTCTCGTTAGGTGTTATTCATAATTGTTTCAAATTAAAATAATTTTCTTATTTATTTATTTTTTCTTCACTTTTGTGAAGAAAAAGTTGATGAAACCAATCTGAAACTTCTTTATGATTTTCTTGCAGATATTACTCCCCACAGTAGTAATGTTGTTGTTAATAGCTATAAGGATGCGTGTTGATACTCAGATTCACCCATCGCAGCCGTAAGTGGCGACAAAGTCTGGCTAATTTTTGTGTTTCATTTATGTTTGTAATATAGTGTGCGTGTGTGCATGGCAGGGTGTGTGTGTGTGGTTTTTACTTGATTTGGTACTACATATTTTAAGAATGTTTCACTTTGGGCAATATTCTCCCAATACTTAATAAATTTGAAGGAAATAAGGAAACAAATGAAATTAAAACCCTACATGGATTTGGGCAAGGTTTTTGTGTGTGGAATTTCTCATTTTGTGAGAAGTATTGGTTCTAAGTTTAATGAGACTTGATCAGGTATATCCGGAAAGGGACGTTTGCGGAAGTGGGCAAAGGAATATCACCAAACTTTGAACAAGTTTTGGAATTACTGTTGAATAAGGAAGAGTTTCTGGCTTTTGCACCAGACACCGAAGAAACAAGGTCAATGATTAACATAATATCGGTTAAATTTCCCCTCTTGAAGGTGCCCATTCTTATCTATTGCCTGATTTTGTTACTTTTGGTATGTAGTTGTGTGTTCATGCACATGCTAGGCACATTCTTTTTCTTTAGCACATCTGAGCTTTGACACCTCTTCTCTATTTTGAAATTTATTTTTAAAAGCATTGAAGTCTTTGTCACATATGAGATTTGTTCCACCCTACATAGAATGGATGATATTGGTGTGGGACTCCAGTTACCCTCAATTAGATATCAAGAGTGTATTGTCTTCATTCTAGCAAACTATTGAAAAAGAAGATGTTTTGTTAACGTTACCATCCTGCTTTGATTTTCTTAAATGGTGTCCATTTGCATGGGGAGGCTTCATCTTTAGATTATGATTTTGGGGCAAACATAATTCATTAGTGCGCACTATTGTGGGAAAGACATGGTCAATTAGGCTCTGTTTTTTTTGTTGTTGTCTTTTTCCTAATAAAAAAAAATTTAGGGTTAAGTTCTTGGCTTTCTCGCACTTTCTCGGCCTTTTGGTTAGAACAAGTGTAGTGTATGTTCTTATTAGTAGTTTCAGATGATTGACCCAATGGCCATTAATTATTAGGCATGGAATGTGTTGCTTTTTATTTATTAGAAAAATCTTATTTTCTGCCCCTTCCTTTTAACTGTAAGTATTAGTTGGAAAGTTCTGAGCTTTGTATTCCCATATGGTTCTCTTCGTCACATTCAAGCATGGCTTTGTTAGTTGGAATTTGCTTGTATAAATTAGAAAATGAAATAACGGGTTTCACAATGTGTCTTTTCATTTCCTTCACAAGGGTTTTCATGGCTCAAGCTAAATAAAGTCCATTTCATACTTACAGAATGTTTCTAGAGTTTACAAAGATGAATAGGAGCTGGAAACCTATATAGGCTCAGATCTCTATGGTACCTGCAATCAAATAATGTAAGTCGTACTTTTGTGTCACAATATGGATCTGAGGGAAATTTCCTTGAAATGAATTTCGATTATAGTTGGGACTGGAGAAGTATGAAAGACTAGTGGAGAAATGCAAATTACCAAAATTGTTTCTTTTGATGGTTTTCTAGTACTGGTCAAACGTTTCCTGCCTAATATTTTGCAGATTAGTGATCTCTTGGACTACATGACTGTTGCTATTCATGTATGCTTGATTCGCGTGACGCATTGATTCAGTGCATTATAGTTTTCATCTTTTTAAATGTGGCTTTGGCTTCCTGATATTATCTGTATGATCCACACGTCTTCATGAATTGAATGTGAGGTCTAATCATGCATGCATGATTTTTGAAAAAAAAAGGAGCCAACAATCATACCTACACCAATTAAATGTTTATCATAATGTGGATAACTGTGCTGGAGATATTACATTGGTTATGGTATGTTCTAATATCTGCACACTCTAATTACTTTATAAATTAAAATGTGTTTTGCTTTTGTTTTTATTTTATATTTTATAATTATTTAAATTTTTTTAAAAGTATTTATCTATACTATACTGTATTTCTTATGTGATGGCCATTGTGTGATCACCGGATGGCTATTTTTTGAACAACGCTAGTCTGTTTGATTCTATGAGACGTCACATTATTAAATTTAGCCGTGTCACTGAATAAACTGAACTATTTGTTTAGGAATTGCTGGAATCCAAAAATCAAAGGAGCAGTAGTCTTTCATGACCAAGGTCCCCATTTTTTTGATTATAGCATACGTCTCAATCACGCATGGGCTTTCTCAGGATTTCCTGATGTTAAATCCATCATGGACACAAATGGTCCCTAACTTAATGATTTGGAACTGGACGTAAATACAGTACCAACAATGCAATACAGCTTCAGCGGTTTCTTAACTGTTTGGTTGCTTCGTACCTTCGCCACTTATTGATTTTTGATATCTTACTTTCATTTGTTACTTTAGTTGATGTATGGAGCTTTGTCATAATTATATTTATATTTTCTAAAAAGCTTTCTGTTCTCCCGTTGTGTTCCCAAAATTTGTCTATACAAAAAGTTGGCTTTGGATTATTAGTTCTTTTTATGCAATTCAGGGTCTAGTTAAAAGTAATTTAATAATTATTTTTTAACATTCGTTTAAGTAGATCATTGGTGATGGTTTTCTGAATCTGAATGTTAAGGTGAAAATCCAACTGATTAGTGTAAATCCCACAATAGAAATAATAATAATTCAGGGTCTAGTTAAAAGTAATTTAATAATTAATTTTTAACATAGACAGTCTTTTTTCCTGGCTTCTTCCTTAACTCATTCATCTATATGCCGGTGGGAAAAAAAATATCCCTTACAGAATATTGATTTTTTAAATTTTGGTACGTAAATCCCACAATAGAAATAATATCACATGCTGTCTCTAGTAACACATAAATTGTTAGTACGTGGTATATTTTTTAGAGTCTTTCTATATGTTGTTCCAAAAGAATCATAATTTTGAGCCAAGTGTAGTTTGTGTCATACTCAAAGTTTGGTGCCAAGTATGATTTGTTTTTCTTCCCAAACATAGGGCTTACTCATGTTGGTCGGATAGGGTTTATTTATGCCAATACTGGCATCTGATATTGTTGTTGCTTGTCCATTCTCAGACACTCTCTCAGTGTTTCATAGTGTGACTCATAAATTTGTTGTAATGGTGAATGATTCAAATGTTAATACGATATCCACTTATAGACCAATCTTCAATGATTCTGAAACTTGATGTATTGACCTTTAATAAGTTTAATGATTGTTATTAAACAATAGTGCAACTTCTAACTTTCATCCTTGTTAAATATTGTCACAATTTTTTTTTGTTTCACAAAATATTTTCTGATTCTGCCTTGATAAGCCCCTTATCTTCAATAAAATTGTGGGTGAAACTGCATGTATATTTGTGAAAATGTGTGTCCATTCTTCTTATGCCTTTATGCTATTGTAGCTCCAGCAAGTTCTGGATTCCTTTATAATTTTTGCGGCCCAACAATCTGACACCAAAAATATAGAACTTCCTTCATCTTTGCCCTCTGGCGAACCTTCCTCTCTTAAAGTGCCATGGACAAGTTATGGTCCGTCAAACATGTGAATATTCCTTTATGGTCCGTTATGGTCCGTCAAACATGTGAATACACTGATGATGAGTTCCAGTCCATCATAAAAAGTGTCATGGGTGTATTGTATGTATCTCTTGAATTTTTTATTTCTGTTTATTTCTTTTGCTTTTCGATTTCTGTATTGTTCGTGTTGTAATCTTCAGATCACAATCAATATTTCTTAGCATTAATATATTGACATTTTCTGTTTGGTTGTTCTGGAACGTGGATGAGCAGGTATCTTTTGGGATTCCTCCACCTAATTTCTCGGTTGATCAGCTATTCTGTGTTTGAGAAGGTTTGCTACCTGTTATTATATTTTACTTGAAATAAAGCTCAAGATTTACCTTATTCACCTCATGGTTTCTGTTTATTTCTTTATGTTTTTTTTTTCTTGGTTAATGTTATGGACGAGAGTAATTTGTTTGTCATCCTTAATGTTCCTGACTGCAACTTGTTTTTTATTCATAATGTTTCAGGAACAGAAGATAAGAGAAGGTCTTTATATGACGGGGCCGGAAGATGGGATACTCCATCTCTCCTGGTTTATTGCAAATAATTTGCAGGTTGGTTCTTTGTTCTTTTGTATTTTTGTTTAATTTATGAAGAAGTCTCAGCAAGAATTCAATCAATTTAACCCCATTTTTTATAATTTTGTTATATTATAAATTTATTATTTAAATAATTATTGCCACCATTGCATGCTCTTGTTTTTGTTGGAGGATTTTTGAAATATACTTCAAACTTTCAGTTCTTTGGCTTTGTAGGATAACTATTGTTGCATGGCCCTAGTATGTGCACTGTTGAACAATGATTGAGTATCAGCATTGATCAACTTGCAAGAAAGGAAGTGTCTCCTCTGATTGATAAAGCAATGTAGTGTTAATGTACTGTAGGTATTGTGTGTTAGGTTAGGTCATGAATATAATTAGGTACACTAGACAAGAAGAGGGAGAGGCTATGTTTAATTCGTTTTTCTGAAATTTGAGTCCATTTGGTTTGAAGGAGATGGTCTATTGATAGGTTATGTTGCGTTGGTGGTAATCTAGATCAAGTTCTATTTGAATAAGAGTAGAAAATATAACGTTGGACTTTTCAGTGCTTGTCATCCCTAACAATTTTCTGTGGGTTTTTTTTTTTCCTTAGTTTGATTTCTTCTGCAGTTTGCAGTTTCTTCTTTATTTAGCTTGAGCCATGAAAGACCTTGTGAAATAAATGAAAGGACACATTGTGTAACCTGTTATTTCAGTTTCTAATTTATACAAGCAACTAACAAAGCCATGCTTAAATGTGATGAAGTGGAAATAAAAACCTCAGAACTTTGCAACCAATACATACAGTTAAAAGGAAGGGGCAGAATAGTGCACTAATGAATTATATTATCCCCAAAATCATACTCTAAAGATGAAGCCTCCCTATGCAAATGGAGACCATTTAAGAAAATCAAAGGGTCCCAATAGCAACAATTGTCTTTGCTCGTGTGAAGAATGTAGTGATTAAAAATGACAGCATAATTGCACTTAGTCTAAAGAAGAAGTGAATGAACACCACTGTCTTTTCACTGTACTTGAAACGATTATCCATGGTACAATACTTACAGAATGTTTCTATAGTTTACAAAGATGAACAGGAGCTGGAAACCTATATAGGCTCAGATCTCTATGGTACCTGCAATCAAATAATGTAAGTCGTACTTTTGTATCACAGTATGGATCTAAGGGAAATATCCTTGAAATGAATTTTGATTATAGTTGGGACTGGAGAAGTATGACAGATTAGTGGAGAAATTCAAATTACCAAAATTGTTTCTTTTGATGGTTTTCTTGTGTTGGTCAAACATTTCCTGCTCAATATCTTGCAGATTATGATCTCTTGGACTACATGACTAGCTATTTATGTATGCTTGATTCATGTGAATAAGCATTGATTCTGTGCATTATAGTTTTCATCTTTTAAATGTGGGTTTGGCTTCCTGAAATTATCTGTATGATCCCAACATCTTCATGAATTGAATTTGGATAACTGATCATTGAACCAATTTAAGGAATCGATAACTTGTCTTAATGTTGCTTATCTACAGTCGATGGAGAATTTCGGGATTTTTGGACTGAGAATTTCGGGCTTTTTGGACTGAGAATTTCGAGCTTTTTGCCATGATTCCTCTTGGAAAAGGTGTGACTCTCCTCCCTGTACATTTCACTTAAGTTAGTCGATGTTGTTAGTGGCTGTCGTCGGTGCCACCACTTTTTGGCCAGGGTCCAAGAGTAAAAATTGTTCTTCTTGAAGAGCTTATGCTAGTGGTATATTGCTTGTGCCAATCTGGCCACTCCTCAAGCCACCAATCGCTACCAAAGGTGAGTGAACAGCTTAGTGGTTTCCCACTTTGCTTGGTAATTGTCCCTACATCGTTCGAAGCACGACGATAAGCTTGGATTGGTGGGATTTCATCGTTTGATAGGTGAACGAAGTTTCACCTTTTAGACATTGAATGATCTGGACGGATTTGACGGTCGGATCGATCCCAACTTCTGATATTTGGTTCCCTATATCGTTTGGAGTGTGTAGGAACTTACAAATCTAGAATTGGAGGTTCGAATCTTCCGAATCGACGATTCTAGGGTTAGGGTTGTTGATCGTTCGATCGTGCGATCGGACGATGATCGGCCATCGGTTCGTAGCCAAACTCTTTGGACTTATTTAATGGACTGTTTGTTTTTATATCTATATTTTGTATTCTTGTTTTAGTGAGAATTGTTTTGAGACGCTTAAGGCTTTGTGATTTGAGTATGATGTTTTGATTTACGATTTGAAATGCCTCCAAAGTTTTATTTGATTATTATTCAATTCATGCCTTATTTAAGTAAGGTTTTGGGTGTTATGTAGGTATGAATTTGGTTTTTAAGAATATTGTTGTTTTAGTTTGAGCTCGTGTTCTACCTATTTAGTTTTGCGATAGTTCTATTTAATTTATTTCGAGTTGAAAGTTTTCTAGTGCTTAAGAATGTTTGAACTAGTTGTTAGCTTATCGATGGATTAGAGGACTGGTTTGGTTTTCTTGTGCTCATGCTTTTTTTAAGAACTACGTGTGGCTTGATCCCATGGAAAGGGTACGTAGGCAATCTATGGTCGATCTAGGTGCAGCCACTAGGTTAGGCTTTAAGTAGTATGTTTAATTTGTCAGAAAGGATCTTAATAACTTATCTATGTTGTTCTGCGGGTTTTAGACTCTATTATGTTTGATGAGTGATTTATGTCGTGTAAAAGGGCCCGAGGTCCTTTGAAACTTTTGTTCATTTGTGTGGTTTATCGATTGTACATGTTGAATATGGTTGGGAGATTTATTTGTGTTTTTTTTGTAGGTGGTAAATTTTGGGTTTAGAGCCAATTTCAAGGGAGAATCAACTGATTTTCCTGTGGAAGTCAAACCCAAACGGTTGTTTTAGAATGAGAGGAATGATGTTTTAGTAATTTGGGCATAAGACCTGCCAAGTGTCGGACATGCACCAGGTTCGTCATTGATTCCAAGGGGGGGAATTCGGGGCAGGTTCTGTCAATTGGTATTAGTGATTTTGTAGACTTGTACGTTATGTGCGCCCTTCGTAAGACGTTTTAGGATGTGCTCTTGTCAATTAGTCTTTAGATGATTGCCTGTAGTTGTGTTTAGTATACAAGTGTTCGATCAGGATTTCTCTACCGACTTGCTTTATTTCTCTACACAAATAGTTAGCTAGTTTTCCCCTTCACCAATTGCCTTTAGATGTTTGTATGTAATTGTGTTAAGTATGCAGGTGACAGACAAGGATTTCCCCTTCCACCTGTCTGATTTGTGTGCACATGTGGTTAGCCAGCTTACTGATTCATCTACACAGGTGGTTGTGTTTAATGTAGAGTTGTCTGACGAGGATTACCCAACCCACCTGACCGATTTGTCATCATAGGTAGTCGTCCAATTTTCCTGTTCCTAGTTGCCTTCAAATCTTTCCATGTACATGTGTTTGTATAAAGGTGTCCAGCCAAGACTTGTCTGTCCGTTTGCTCGATTTGTTTGCATAGGTGGTTGGCCAGTTTTCCGGTTCCTAGTTGCCTTCAAATCTTTCCATGTACATTTGTTTGTATACAGGTGTCTAGCCAAGACTTGTCTATCCACCTGCCCGATTTATCTACACAGATGGTTGGCTGGTTTTCCTGTTCTTAGTTACCTAAATCTTTCCATGTACCTGTGTTTTACACAAGTGTCCAGCCAAGACTTGTCTATCCCCCTCCCCGATTTGTTTGCAAAGGTGGTTGGTCAATTTTCCTGTTCCTAGTTGCCTTTAAATCTTTCCATATACATGTGTTTGTATACAGGTGTCTAGCCAAGACTTGTCTATCCACAAGCCTGATTTGTCTGCACAGGTGGTTGGCCTGTTTTCCTGTTCCTAGTTGCCTTCAAATCTTTCCATGTACCTGTGTTTTACATTGGTGTATAGCTAAGACTTGTCTATCCACCTGCCCGATTTGTCTGCACAGGTGGTGGCCCAGTTTTCCTGTTCCTAGTTGTCTTTAAATCTTTCCATGTATTTGTGTTTGTATACAGGTGTCCAGCCAAGACTTGTCTATCCACCTGCCCGATTTGTCCGCACAGGTGGTTGACCAGTTTTCCTGTTCTTAGTTGACTTCAAATCTTTCCATGTACCTGTGTTTTATACAGGTGTCCACCTAAGACTTGTCTATCCACTTGCCCGATTTGTCTGCACAGGTGGTTGGCCAGTTTCCCTTTTTCTAGTTGCCTAAATCTTTCCATGTACCTGTGTTTTACACAGGTGTCCAGCAAAGACTTGTCATCCCCCTGCCCGATTTGTCTGCACAGGTGGTTGGCCAGTTTTCTTGTTCCTATTTGCCTTTAAATCTTTCCATATACATGTGTTTGTATACAGGTGTCTAGCCAAGACTTTTCTATCCACCTGCCCGATTTGTCAACGCAGGTGGTTGGCTAGTTTTCTTTTTCCTAGTTGCCTTCAAATCTTTCCTTGTACTTGTGTTTTATATAGGTGTCTGCCCAAGAATTGTCTATCCACCTACCCGGTTTGTCTGCACAGCTGGTTGCCCAGTTTTCCTGTTTATAGTTGCCTTCAAATCTTTCCATGTACTTGTGTTTGTATACAGGTGTCCAGCCAAGAATTGTCTATCCACATGCCCGATTTGTCTGCACAGGTGGTTGACTAGTTTTCCTGTTCCTAGTTGCCTTCAAATCTTTCCATGTACCTGTGTTTTACACAGGTGTCCAGCCAAGACTTGTCTACCCACCTGCCCGATTTGTCTGCACAGGTGGGTGGCCAGTTTTCTTGTTCCTAGTTGCCTTCAAATCTTTCCACGTACATTTGTTCGTATACAGGTGTCTGCCTAAGACTTGGTCTATCCACCTGCCCGATTTGTCAGCACAGGTGGTTTGCCAATTTTCCTTTTCCTAGTTGCCTTTAGATGTTTGCACGTACATGTACTTAGTAGGTAGGACTCCAACATAGATTTCCTCAGCCACCTGTATGACATGTCTACATAGGTGGTTGACCAGTTTCCCCTTTCTTCTCTAGTTGCTTTTCGATGTTTGCATGTTTACGTGCTTAGTAGATAGTTGTTCGACCAAGATTTCCTAAGCCACCTGGCCGACGTGTCTACACAGGTGGTTGACCAGTTTCCCCTTTCTTCTCTAGTTACTTTCCGAGGTTTGCAGGTAGTTGGGTTTAATGTAGAGCTGTCTGATGAGCATTTTCCTACCCACTTGCTCGATTTGTCTACGCAGGTGGTTGTCAAATTTTCCAGTTCCTAGTTGCCTTCAAATCTTTCCATGTACATTGATTCGTATGCAGGTGTCCAACCAAGACTTGTCTATCCTCCTGCCCGATTTGTCTGCACAGGTAGTTGGCCAGTTTTCTTGTTCCTAGTTGCCTGCAAATCTTTTCATGTACCTGTGTTTTATACAGGCGTCCGCCAAAGACTTGTCTATCCACCGTGCTGACATGTCTGCACAGGTGGTTGGCCAGTTTTCCTGTTCCTAGTTGCCTTCAAATCTTTCGATGTACTTGTGTTTTACACAGGTGTCCAGTCAAGACTTGTCTATCCCCCTGCCCGATTTGTCTACACAAGGGGTTGGCCAGTTTTCCTGTTCCTAGTTGACTTCAAATCTTTCCAGGTACCTGTGTTTTATACAGGTGTCCGGCCATGACTTGTCTATCCACCTGCCCGATTTGTCTACACAGGTGGTTAGCCAGTTTCCCTTTTTCTAGTTGCCTAAATCTTCCCATGTACCTGTGTTTTAACCAGTTACTTCCCGAGGTTTGCAGGTAGTTGGGTTTAATATGGAGCTGTCTGACGATGATTTCCTTACCCACCTACCCGATTTTTCTACACAGGTGGTTGTCAAATTTTCCTGTTCCTAGTTGCCTTAAAATCTTTCCATGTACCTGTGTTTTAAACAGGTGCCAGCCCAAGACTTGTCTGTCTACCTGCCCGATTTGTCAGCAAAGGTGGTTTGCCAATTTTCCATTTCCTAGTTGCCTTTAGATGTTTGCACGTACATGTACCTAGTAGGTAGGACTACGACCAAGATTTCCTCTGCCACCTGCCTGACATGTCTACATAGGTGGTTGACCAGTTTCCCCTTTCTTCCCTAGTTGCATTTCGATGTTTACATGTTCACGTGCTTAGTAGATAGTTGTTCGACCAAGATTTCCTAAGCCACCTGGCCAACGTGTCTACACAGGTGGTTGACCAATTTCCCCTTTCTTCTCTAATTACTTTCCGAGGTTTGCAGGTAGTTGGGTTTAATGTAGAGCTGTCTGACGAGCATTTCCCTACCCACTTGCCCGATTTGTCTACACAGGTGGTTGTCAAATTTTCCAGTTCCTATTTTCCTTCAAATATTTCCATGTACATTGGTTTGTATGTAGGTGTCCAACCAAGACATGTTTATCCTCCTGCCCGATTTGTCTGCACAGGTGGTTGGCCAGTTTTCTAGTTCCTAGTTGCCTTCAAATCTTTCCATGTACATGTGTTTTATACAGGCGTCCGCCAAAGACTTTTCTATCCACCGTCCTGACATGTCTGCACAGGTGGTTGGCCAGTTTTCCTGTTCCTAGTTGCCTTCAAATCTTTCGATGTACTTGTGTTTTACACAGGTGTCCAGTCAAGACTTGTCTATCCCCCTGCCCGATTTGTCTACACAGGGGGTTGGCTAGTTTTCCTGTTCCTAGTTGCCTTCAAATCTTTCCAGGTACCTGTGTTCTATACAGGTGTCCACCCATGACTTGTCTATCCACCTGCCCGATTTCTCTACACAGGTGGTTGGCCAGTTTCCCTTTTTCTAGTTGCCTAAATCTTCCCATGTACTTTTGTTTTGTCCAGTTACTTTTTGAGGTTTGCAGGTAGTTGGGTTTAATGTAGAGCTGTCTGAGGAGGATTTCCCTACCAAACTGCCCGATTTGTCAACACAGGTGGTTGTCAAATTTTCCTGATCCTAGTTGCCTTCAAATCTTTCCATGTATCTGTGTTTTAAACAGGTGTCCGCCCAAGACTTGTCTATCCACTTGCCCAATTTGTCAGCACAGGTGGTTTGCCAATTTTCCTTTTCCTAGTTGCCTTCAGATGTTTGCACGTACATGTACTTAGTAGGTAGGACTCTGACTTAGATTTCCTCAGCCACCTGCCTGACATGTCTACATAGGTGGTTGACCAGTTTCCCCTTTCTTCTCTAGTTGCTTTTCGATGTTTGCATGTTCACGTGCTTAGTAGATAGTTGTTCGACCAAGATTTCCTAAGCCACCTGGCCGACGTGTCTACACAGGTGGTTGACCAGTTTCCCCTTTCTTCTCTAGTTACTTTCCTTGGTTTACAGGTAGTTGGGTTTAATGTAGAGCTGTCTGACGAGGATTTCCCTACCCACCTGCCCGATTTGCCTACATAGGTGGTTGTCAAATTTTCCAGTTCCTGGTTGCCTTCAAATCTTTCCATGTACATTGATTTGTATGCAGGTGTCCAGCCAAGACTTGTCTATCCACCTGCCCGATTTGTCTGCACCGATAGTTGGCCAGTTTTCTTGTTCCTAGTAGCCTTCAAATCTTTCCTTGTACTTGTGTTTTATACAGGCGTCCGCTGAAGACTTGTCTATCCGTCGTTCTGACATGTTTGCATAGGTGGTTGGTAAGTTTTCCTGTTCCTAGTTGCCTTCAAATCTTTCGATGTACTTGTCTTTTACATAGGTGTCCAGTCAAGACTTGTCTATCCCCCTGCCCGATTTGTCTACACGGGGGGTTGGCTAGTTTTCCTTTTCCTAGTTAAATTCAAATCTTTCCAGGTACCTGTGTTTTATACAGGTGTCCGCCCATGACTTGTCTATCCACCTGCTCGATTTTTCTACATAGGTGGTTGGCCAGTTTCCCTTTTTCTAGTTGCCTTTAGAGGTTTGCACGTACATGTACTTAGTAGGTAGGACTCCGACCTAGATTTCGTCGGTGACCTGCCTGACATGTCTACATAGGTGGTTGACCCGTTTCCCCTTTCTTCTCTAGTTGCTTTTCGATGTTTGCATGTTCACGTGCTTAGTAGATAGTTGTTCGACCAAGATTTCTTAAGCCACCTGGCCGACGTGTCTACACAGGTGGTTGACCAGTTTCCCTTTTCTTCACTAGTTACTTTCCGAGGTTTACAGGTAGTTGGGTTTAATGTAGAGCTGTCTGACGAGGATTTCCCTACCCACCTGCCCGATTTGGCTACATAGGTGGTTGTCAAATTTTCCATTTCCTAGTTGCCTTCAAATCTTTCCATTTACTTTGGTTTGTATGCAGGTGTCCAGCCAAGACTTGTCTATCCACCTGCCTGATTTGTCTGCTCAGGTAGTTTGCCAGTTTTCTTGTTCCTAGTTGCCTTCAAATCTTTCCATGTACCTGCGTTTTATACAGGCGTCCGCCGAGGACTTGTCTATCCACCGTGCTGACATGTCTGCACAGGTGGTTGGACAGTTTTCCTGTTCCTAGTTGCCTTCAAATCTTTCGATGTACTTGTGTTTTACACAGGTGTCCAGTCAAGACTTGTCTATCCCCCTGCCCGATTTGTCTACACAGGGGGTTGGCCAGTTTTCCTGTTCCTAGTTGCCTTCAAATCTTTCCAGGTACCTATGTTTTATACAGGTGTCCGCCCATGACTTATCTATCCACCTGCCCGATTTGTCTACACCGGTGGTTGGCCAGTTTCCCTTTTTCTAGTTGCCTAAATCTTCCCATGTACCTATGTTTTGTCCAGTTACTTTCCGAGGTTTGCAGGTAGTTGGGTTTAATGTAGTGCTGTTTGGCGAGGATTTCCCTACCCACCTGCCCGATTTGCCTACACAGGTGGTTGTCAAATTTTCCTGTTCCTAGTTGCCTTCAAATCTTTCCATGTACCTGTGTTTCAAACAGGTGTCCGCCCAAGACTTGTCTATCCACCTTCCCGATTTGTCAGCACCGGTAGTTTCCCAATTTTCTTTTTCCTAGTTGCCTTTAGATGTTGGCACGAACATGTACTTAGTAGGTAGGACTCTGACCTAGATTTCCTCAGCCACCTGCCTGACATGTCTACATAGGTGGTAGACCAGTTTCCCCTTTCTTCTCTAGTTGCTTTTCGATGTTTGCATGTTCATGTGCTTAGTAGATAGTTATTCGACCAAGATTTCCTAAGCCACCTGGCCGACGCGCTACACAAGTGGTTGACCCGTTTCCCCTTTCTTCTCTAGTTACTTTCTGAGGTTTACAGGTAGTTGGGTTTAATGTAGAGCTGTCTGAGGAGGATTTCCCTACCCACCTGCCCGATTTGTCTACACAGGTGGTTGCCCAGTTTTCTTGTTCCTAGTTGCCTTCAAATCTTTCCACGTGCCTGTGTTTTATACAAGCGTCCGCCAAAGGCTTGTCTATCCGCCGTCCTGACATGTCTGCACAGGTGGTTGGCCAGTTTTCCTGCTCCTAGTTGCCTTTAAATCTTTCAATGTACTTGTGTTTTACACAGGTGTCTAGCCAAGACTTGTATATCCCCCTGCCCGATTTGTCTACACAGGGGGTTGGCCAGTTTTCCTGTTCCTAGTTGCCTTGAAATCTTTCTAGGTACCTGTGCTTTATACAGGTGTCCTCCCATGACTTGTCTATCCACCTGCCCGATTTGTCTACACAGGTGGTTGGCCAGTTTCCCTTTTTCTAGTTGCCTAAATCTTCCCGTGTACCTGTGTATTGTCCAATTACTTTCCGACGTTTGCAGGCAGCTGGGTTTAATGTAGAGCTGTCTGACGAGGATTTCCCTACCCACCTGCCCGATTTGTCTACACAGGTGGTTGTCAAATTTTCCTGTTCCTAGTTGCATTCAAATCTTTCCATGTACCTGTGTTTTAAACAGGTGTCCGCCCAAGACTTGTCTATCCACGTGCCCGATTTGTCAGTACAGGTGATTTGCCAATTTTCCTTTCCCTGGTTGCCTTTAGATGTTTGCACGTACATGTATTTAGTAGGTAGGACTCCGACCTAGACTTCCTCAGCCACCTGCCTGACATGTCTACATAGGTGGTTGACCAGTTTCCCCTTTCTTCTCTAGTTGCTTTTCGATGTTTGCATGTTCACGTGCTTGGAAGATAGTTGTTCGACCAAGATTTCCGAAGCCACTTGGCCAACGTGTCTACATAGGTAGTTGACCAGTTTCCGCTTTCTTCTCTAGTTACTTTCCGAGGTTTACAGGTAGTTGGGTTTAATGTAGAGCTGTCTGACGAGGATTTCCCTACCCACCTGCCCGATTTGTCTACACAGGTGGTTGTCAAATTTTCCAGGTCGTAGTTGCCTTCAAATCTTTCCATGTACATTGGTTTGTATGCACATGTCCTGCCAAGACTTGTCTATCCACCTGCTCGATTTGTCTGCATAGGTAGTTTGCCAGTTTTCTTGCTCCTAGTTGCCTTCAAATCTTTCCATGTACCTGCGTTTTATACAGGCGTTCGCCAAAGAATTGTCTATCCGCTGTCCTAACATGTCTCCACAGGTGGTTGGCCAGTTTCCCTTTTTCTAGTTGCCTAAATCTTCCCATGTACCTGTGTTTTGTCCAGTTGCTTTCCGAGGTTTGCAGGTAGTTGGGTTCAATGTAGAGCTGTCTGACGAGGATTTCCCCACCCACCTGCCCGATTTGTCTACACAGGTGGTTGTCAAATTTTTCAGTTCCTAGTTGCCTTCAAATCTTTCCATGTACATTGGTTTGTATGCAGGTGTCCAGCCAAGACTTGTCTATCCACCTGCCCGATTTGTCTGCACAGGTAGTTTGCCAATTTTCTTGTTCCTAGTTGCCTTCAAATCTTTCCATGTACCTGGGTTTTATACAGGCGTCCGCGAAAGACTTCTCTATCCACCGTGCTGACATGTCTGCACAGGTGGTTGGCCAGTTTTCCTGTTCCTGGCTGCCTTCAAATCTTTCGATGTGCTTGTGTTTTACACAGGTGTCCAGTCAAGACTTGTCTATCCCCCTGCCCGATTTTTCTACACAGGGGGTTGGCCAGTTTTCCTGTTCCTAGTTGCCTTTAAATCTTTCCAGGTACCTGTGTTTTATACAGGTGTCCGCCCATGACTTGTCTATCCACCTACCCGATTTGTCTACACAGGTGGTTGACAAGTTTCCCTTTTTCTGGTTGCCTAAATCTTCCCATGTACCTGTGTTTTGTCCAGTTACTTTCCGTGGTTTGCAGGTAGTTGGGTTTAATGTAGAGCTGTCTGACGAGGATTTCCCTACCCACCTGCCCGATTTGTCTGCGCAGGTGGTTGTCAAATTTTCCTATTCCTAGTTGCCTTCAAATCTTTCCATGTACCTGTGTTTTAAACAGGTGTCCGCCCAAGACTTGTCTATCCAACTGCCCGATTCGTCAGCACAGGTGGTTTGCCAATTTTCCTTTTCCTAGTTGCCTTCAGATGTTTGCACGTACATGTACTTAGTAGGTAGGACTCCGACCTAGATTTCCTTAGCCACCTGCCTGACATGTCTACGTAGGTGGTTGACCAGTTTCCGCTTTCTTCTCTAGTTGCTTTTCGATGTTTCCATGTTCACGTACTTAGTAGATATTTGTTCGACCAAGATTTCCTAAGCCACCTGGCCGATGTGTCTACACAGGTGGTTGACCAATTTCCCCTATCTTCTCTAGTTACTTTCCGAGGTTTACAGGTAGTTGGGTTTAATGTAGAGCTGTCTGACGAGGATTTCCCTACCCACCTGCCCGATTTGTCTACACAGGTGGTGGTCAAATTTTCCAGTTCCTAGTTGCCTTCAAATCTTTCCATGTACATTGGTTTGTATGCAGGTGTCCAGCCAAGAATTGTCCGTCCACCTGCCCGATTTGGCTGCACAGGTAGTTGGCCAGTTTTGTTGTTTCTAGTTGCCTTCAAATCTTTCCATGTACCTGTGTTTTGTACAAGCGTCCGCCAAAGACTTGTGTATCCACCGTCTTGACATGTCTGCATAGGTAGTTGACCAGTTTTCCTGTTTCTAGTTGCCTTCAAATCTTTCGATGTACTTGTGTTTTACACAGGTGTCCAGTCAAGACTTGTCTATCCCCCTGCCTCATTTGTCTACACAGGGGGTTGGCCAGTTTTCCTGTTCCTAGTTGCCTTCAAATCTTTCCAGGTACCTGTGTTTTATACAGGTGTCCGCCCATGACTTGTCTGTCTACCTGCCCGATTTGTCTACGCAGGTGGTTGGCCAGTTTCCCTTTTTCTAGTTGCCTAAATCATCCCATGTACCTGTGTTTTGTCCAGTTACTTTTCGAGGTTTGCAGGTAGTTGGGTTTAATGTAGAGCTGTCTGACGAGGATTTCCCTACCCACCTGCCCGATTTGTCTACACAGGTGGTTGTCAAATTTTCCTGTTCCTAGTTGCCTTCTAATCTTTCCATGTACCTGTGTTTTAAACAGGTGTCCGCCCAAGACTTGTCTATCCACCTGCCCGATTTTTCAGCACAGGTGGTTTGCCAATTTTCCTTTTCCTAGTTGCCTTCAGATGTTTGCACGTACATGTACTTAGTAGGTAGGACTCCGACCTAAATTTCCTCGGCCACCTACCTGACATGTCTACATAGGTGGTTGACCAGTTTCCCCTTTCTTCTCTAGTTGCTTTTCGATGTTTGCATGTTCACGTGTTTAGTAGATAGTTGTTCGACCAAGATTTCCTAAGCCACCTGGCCGACGTGTCTACACAGGTAGTTGACCAGTTTTCCCTTTCTTCTCTAGTTACTTTCCGAGGTTTACAGGTAGTTGGGTTTAATGTAGAGCTGTCTGACGAGGATTTCCCTAACCACCTGCCCGATTTGTCTACACAGGTGGTTGTCAAATTTTTCCAGTTCCTAGTTGCCTTCAAATCTTTCCATGTACATTGGTTTGTATGCAGGTGTCCAGCCAAGACTTGTCTATCCACCTGCCCAATTTGTCTGCACAGGTAGTTGGCCAGTTTTCTTGTTCCTAGTTGCCTTCAAATCTTTCCATGTACCTGTGTTTTATACAGGCGTCCGCCAAAGACTTGTCTAACCACCGTCCTGACATATCTGCACAGGTGGTTGGCCAGTTTTCCTGTTCCTAGTTGCCTTCAAATCTTTCGATGTACTTGTGTTTTACACAGGTGTCCAGTCAAGACTTGTCTATCCCCTGCCCGATTTGTCTACACAGAGGGTTGGCTAGTTTTCCCGTTCCTAGTTACCTTCAAATCTTTCCTGGTACCTATGTTTTATACAGGTGTCCGCCCATGACTTGTCTATCCACCTGCCTGATTTGTTTGCACAGGTGGTTGGCCAGTTTCCCTTTTTCTAGTTGCCTAAATCTTCCCATGTACCTGTGTTTTGTCCAGTTACTTTTCGATGTTTGCAGGTAGTTGGGTTTAATGTAGAGCTGTTTGACGTGGATTTCCCTACCCACTTGCCCGATTTGTCTACACAGGTGGTTGTCAAATTTTCCTGTTCCTAGTTGCTTTCAAATCTTTCCATGTACATGTGTTTGTATACAGGTGTCCGGACAGGACTTGTCCATCCACCTGCCCGACTTGTCTGTACAGGTGGTTTGCCCGTTTTCTTGTTCATAGTTGCTTTCAAATCTTTCCGTGTCCATGTGTTTGCATACAGGTGTGCCGCCATGACTTGTCTATCCACTTGCCCAATTTGTTTGCATAGGTGGTTGTCCAGTTTTCTTGTTCCTTGTTTTCTTGAAATCATTCTATGTACATGTGTTTGAATACAGGTGTCCAGCCGAGACTTGTCTATCCACCTGCCTGGTTTGTTTGCACAGGTGGTTGGCCAGTTTTCCTGTTCCTAGTTGCCTTCAAATCTTTCCATGTACCTGTGTTTTGTACAGGCGTCCGCCCAAGACTTTCTATCCACTTGCCCGGTTTGTCTGCGCAGGTGGTTGGCCAGTTTCCCTTTTCCTATTTGCCTTTAGATGTTTGCATGTTCATGTGCTTAGTGGATAGTTCTCCGACCAAGATTTCCTCAGCCACCTACCTGACATGTCTACACAAGTGGTTGACCCGTTTCCCCTTTCAGCTTCAGTTGCTTTTAGATGTTTGCATGTGGGTGTGCTTAACAAATAGTTGTCCGACGAAGATTTCCTCAGCTACTTGCCCGACATGTCTACATAGGTGGTTGACCAGTTTCCCCTTTCTCTAGTTAGTTTTCGAGGTTTGCAGGTAGTTGTGTTTAAGGTAGAGCTGTGTAACGAGGGTTTCCCTACCCACCTGCCCGATTTGTTTGCACAGGTGGTTGCCCAGTTTCCCTTTCCCTTGTTGTCTTTAGATGTTTGCAGGTACATGTACTTGGTATATAGGTTTTCGACCATGATTTCCTTAGCCACTTGCCCGAAATGTCTACACAGGTGGTTGGCCAGTTTTCCCTTTCTTTTCTAGTTAATTTTAGATGTTTGCATGTACATGGGCTTAGTAGATAGTTGTCCGAGCAAGATTTCCTCACCCACCTGCCCGACGTGTCTGCTCAGGTAGTTGTGTTTAATGTACAATTGTGTGACGAAGATTTCCCTACCCACCTGCCCGATTTGTCTACACAGGTGGTTGTCCAATTTTCCTATTCCTAGTTGCCTTCAAATCTTTCCATGTACATGTGTTTGTATACAGGTGTCCATCCAAGACTTGTCTATCCACTTGCTCGATTTGTATGCACAGGTGGTTGGCCAGTTTTCCTGTTCCTAGTTGCCTTCAAATCTTTCCATGTACTTATGTTTGTATACAGGTGTCCAGCCAAGACTTGTCTATCCACCTGCCCGATTTGTCCGCACAGGTGGTGGGCCTGTTTTCCTATTCCTAGTTGCCTTCAAATCTTTCCATGTACCTGTGTCTTAACAGGTGTCCGCCCAAGACTTGTCTATCCACCTGCCCGATTTGTCAGCACAGGTGGTTTGCCGATTTCCCTTTTTCTAGTTGCCTTTAAATGTTTGCACGTACATGTACTTAGTAGATAGTTCCCCGACCTAGATTTCCTCAGCCACCTGCCCGACATGTCTACACAAGTGGTTGACCAGTTTCTCCTTTCTTCTCTAGTTGCTTTTAGAAGTTTCCATGTACATGTGCTAAGTAGATAGTTGTCCGACCAAGATTTCCTCAGCCACCTGCCCGACGCATCTACAGAGGTGGTTGACCAGTTTTCACTTTCCCCAGTTACTTTCCGAGTTTTGCAAGTAGTTATGTTTAATGTAGAGCTTTCTGATGAGGATTTCCGTACCCACCTGCCTGATTTGTCTACACAGGTGGTTGTCCAATTTTCTTGATCCTAGTTGCCTTCAAATCTTTCCATGTACATTTGTTTGTAAATAGGAGTCCTGCCAAGACTTGTCTATCCACATGCTCGATTTGTCTGCACAGGTGGTTGGCTTGTTTTCCTGTTCCTAGTTGGCTTTAAATCTTTCCATATACATGTGTTTGTATACAGGTGTCCAGCCAAGACTTGTCTATCCACCTGCCCGATTTGTCTGCACAGGTGGTTGGCCAGTTTTCTTGTTCCTAGTTCGTTCAAATCTTTCCGTGTACCTGTGTTTTACAGAGGTGTCCAACCAAGACTTGTCTATCCACCTGCCCGATTTGTCTGCATAGGTGGTTGGCTCGTTTTCCTGTTCTTAGTTGCCTTCAAATCTTTCCATGTACTTGTTTTTGTATACAGGTGTCCAGCCAAGACTTGTGTACCCACCTGACTGATTTGTCTGCATAGGTGGTTCACCAGTTTTCCTGTTCCACACCCAGGATTTGTCTAGTTGCCTTTAGATGTTTGTATGTACTTGTGCTTAGTAGATGGGTTTCCGACCAAGATTTCCTCAGCCACCTGCCCGACATGTCTACACAGTTTGTTGGCCAGTTTCCCCATTCTTCTCCAGTTGCTTTTAAATGTTTGCATGTACATGTGCTTAGTAGATAGTTGTCTGACCAAGATTTCATCAGCCACTCGCCCGATGTGTCTGACCAATTTTCCCTTTCTCCAGTTACTTTCCGAGGTTTGCAGGTTGTTTTGTTTAATGTAGAGCTGTCCGTTTCAAATCTTTCCATGAACCTGTGTTTGTATGCAGGTGTCCCACAAAGACTTGTCTATCCACCTACCCGATTTGTCTGCACAGGTGGTTGGCCAGTTTTCCTTTTCCTAGTTGCATTTAGATGTTTGTATGTACATGTGCTTAGCAAATAGTTCTTCGACCAAGATTTCCTCAACCACCTGCCCGACATGTCAACACAGGTGGTTGGCCAGTTTCCCCTTTCTTCTCCAGTTGCCTTTATATGTTTGCATGTCCATGTGCTTAGTAGATAGTGGTTCGATCAAGATTTCCTTAGCCACCTGCCCGACATGTCTACACAGGTGGTTGGCCAGTTACCTTCGAATGTTTGCAGGTAGTTGTGTTTAATGTAGAGCTGTTTGACGAGGATTTCCCTACCCACCTGCCCGATTTGTCTACACAGGTGGTTGCCCAATTTTCCTGTTCCAAGTTGCCCTGAAATCTTTCCATGTATATTTGTTTGAATACAGGTGTCCAGCAAAGACTTGTCTATCCACCTTCTCGATTTGCGTGCACAGGTGGTTGGCCAGTTTTCCTGTTCCTAGTGGCCTTCAAATATTTCCATGTACATGTGTTTGTATAAAGGTGTCCAGCCAAGACTTGTCTATCCACCTGCTCGATTTGTCTGCACAGGTGGTTGGCCAGTTTCCCTTTTCCTCATTGCCTTTATATGTTTGCATGTACATGTGCTTAGTAGATAGTTCTCCGACCAAGATTTCCTCAGCCACCTTCTCGACCTGTCTACACAGGTGGTTGGCCAGTTTCCCCTTTCTCCAGTTGCCTTTGGATGTTTGCATGTACATGTGTTTAGTGAATAGTTATCCTATCAAGATTTCCTCAGCAACCTGCCCGACTTGTCAACACAGGTGGTTGGCCAGTTTCCCTTTTTTCTAGTTTCCTTCCGATGTTTGCTGGTAGTTGTGCTTAACGTAGAGCTGTCTGGCGAGGATTTCCCTACCCACCTACCCGATTTGTCAACATAGGTGGTTGGCCAGTTTCCTTGTTCCTAGTTGCCTTCAAATCTTTCCATGTACTTGTGTTTGTATACAGGTGTCCAGCCAAGTCTTGTCTATCCACCTGCCCGATTTGTCTGCACAGGTGGTTGGCCAGTTTCCCTTTTCCTAGTTTCCTTTAAATGTTTGCATGTGCATGTCCATAGTAGATAGTTCTCCGACCATGCCTTCCTCAGCCACCTGCCCGACATGTCGACACAGGTGGTGGGCCTGTTTCCCTTTTCTTTTCCAGTTGCCTTTAAATGTTTGCATGTACGTGTGCTTAGTAAATTGTTTTCCGACCATGCCTTCCTCAGCCACCTGCCCGATTTGTCTGCACATATGGTTGGACAATTTCCTCATTCCCCAATTGCCTTCAAATGTTTGTATGTACCTGTGTTTAGTATACAGGTGGCCGACAAGGATTTCCCGAGCTGCCTACCTGATTTGAGTGCACAGGTGGTCGGCTAGGATTTGCCTATCCACTTGCTTGATTTGTCTATACAGGTGGTTGGCCAGTTTTTCCGTTTCCGGTTGCCTTTAGATGTTTGCTTGTAACTGTGCTTAGTACACAATTGTCTGACCAAGATTTCCTCAGTCACTTGCCCGAGATGTCTGCGCAGGTGGTTGGCATGTTTCCATCATCCCTAGTTACCTTACGATGTTCGCAGGTAGATGTGTTTAGTGTGGAGCTGTCTGACGAGGATTGCTCTACCCACCTCCTTGATTTGTCTGTCAAGGTGGTTTGCTAGTTTCCCCTTCCCCTGTTGCCTTCAAATGTTTGCATATACATATTTTTAGTATACATGTGTCTGACCTGGATTTCCCCAGTCACCTGCCTGATTTGTCTGCATAGGTAGTTGGACAGTTTCCCCCTTCCTCATTTGCCTTCAAATGTTTGCATGTACCTGTGTTTAGTATACAAGTGGCCGACAAGGATTTCCCAAAACCACATGCTCGATTTGTCTGCCTAGGTGGTTAGCTAGTTTCCCCGTTCTTCAATTACCTTCCTATGTTTGTAGGTAGTGGTGTTTAGTGTAGAGCTGTCTGACGAGGATTTCTTTACCCACCTGCCCAATTTGTCTGCACAGATGGTTGGCCAGTTTCCCTATTCCTAGTTGCCCTTAGATGTTTGCATGTATCTATGCTTCGTATACAGTTGTCAAACCAACATTTCCTCAGCCATCTGCCTGACATGTCTGCATAGGTGGTTGGCTAGTTTAACCTTCCCCCGTTACCTTCAAAAGTTTCCCAATACATGTTTTTAGTATACAAGTGTCTGACATGGATTTCCCCAATCACCTGCCCGATTTGTCTGCACAGGTATTTGGACAGTCTCCGCCTTCCCCAAGTGCCTTCAAATGTTTGCATGTACCTGTGTTTAGTATACAGGTGGCCGACCCAGATTTCCCATGCTACTTGCCCAATTTGTTTGCCTAGGTGGTTAGCCAGTTTCCCCGTTTGATAGTTGGCTTCAGATGTTTGAATGCACCTATGATTAGTACACAGGTGTCTGACCATGATTTCCTTGGCCACCTCCTCGATTTGACTGCATAGGCGGTCGTCCAGGATTTGCCTATCCACTTGCCGGATTTGTCTGCACAGATGGTTGGCCAGTTACCCCGTTCCCAGTTGCCTTTAGATGTTTGCATGCACATGTGCTTAGTACACTTTTGTCCAACCAAGGTTTCCTCAGCCACCTGCTCGACATGTCTGCATAGTTGGTTGGCTAGTTTCACCCTTTCCCAGTTACCTTCTGATGTTTGCAGGTTGTTGTGGTTAGTGTAGAGCTGTCTGAAGAGGATTTCCATACCCACCTGCTCGATTTGGCTGCACAGGTGGTTGGCCAGTTTCCCTGTTCCCAGTTGCCTTTAGATGTTTGCATGTACCTGTGTTTAGTATACAGATGTTCACCCATATCGAATAGGCATTATCACCAATTTGTTTGATGATCTTGAATGGTCCATAACGAATAGGCTTCAGTTTTTTGCCTTCACCGGTTAGCCGCTCCTTTCCAAGGTGTAACCATACTAGGTCACGTTCTTTGAAGTTACATGGCACACGATGCTTATCATGGGCAAGCTTTATATCGTTGCTAAGAACGTTTCAGTTGTGCCTCCCCTTCAGCATGAATCTTTCTGACTCGTTTGAGAAATTTCTGTGCTCAAATATGTTCTTCTTTCCCACTTAATGGCTAGTCACTCATAGTGAATGATAAATCAAATGGACTTTGGGGTAAATAACACAACAAACCTCAAATGGAGATTTGAGTGTAGAGCCATGAATTGCTCGGTTAAAAGCAAACTATAAGTAAGGGAGACTTTCATCCCAAGTTTTCGGATTCTTGGAATTGTGTACCATAGTCCGGTTTACGACCTCCATTTACCCATCTGTCTATGGACGAAATGCAGTGCTTCTTTTCAATATGGTATCCATCATTCCCCATAATGACTTCAATAAATAGCCTAAGAATCGACTGCCTTTGTCAGAAATAATCGATGTAGGTGAGCGAAAATGCTTCCAAACATGTTGGAAAAATAACTTAGCAACTCCTTCACCAGTAACGGCCTTCTTGCATGGAGTGAGAATCACCATATTACTGAAACGATCTACCACCACAAAGAAGTAGTCATTTCCAGACTTGGTTTTAGGCAATCCACCTAAGAAATCCATCGAGATACTCTCCCAAGGTTGGCTAGGTACTGGTAATGGATACAGTCCTAACTTTCTATTGGAAGGCTTCGATGTGTTGGATAGAACACAACCTCAAATGTATCGTGAAACATCGAGATGCATCTTTGGCCAATAAACATAGCGACGAAGATTCAATAAACTCTTCTCAACTTTAAAATGTCCTGCTACTTTGGAAGTATGAGCCTCACAAATCCACTACAATCTGTTGCCATCTTCTGGAATGCACAATTGTGTTCCCTTGTACATTAGTCCAACCTTCAATTGGAACTCACTAGTCTTTCTTTGTAGTAGCTTGGCAGAGGCTGAGTTGAAATCAACATCTGTACCATACCCTTTGGCATATTCAGAAGGAACAATGGGTTGGATTTGCATATCCACTAGCAATGTGGAACTAACTGGTGTAGGTGGTCTAGATAATATATCTGCCAACTTATTAGTTGCTCCCTTCTTGTACTATATCACAATATTGAATTGTTGTAGGTGAAACATCCCTTTCATATGTCGAGCTTGCTGTAACTTAGTCTGTGTAGTTAAAAACTGAAGAGGTTTATGATCTAAGTGAACTATGACTTCTTTTCCCAACAAGTAAGCTCTCCAATGCTTCATTGCTTGATGCATTGCATACAGCTCCTTGTCATACGTTGGATAGTTCAGTACCAATCCACTAAACATCTCATAATGGTATGCAACTGGTTTCCCATCCTAAAATAATAGGGCTTACATGGCATAGTTCGATGCATCTACTTCCACTTCAAATGGTTTATGTAGATTCGATAATGCTAGTACTAGGCCCTCTGTAATCTTTCGTTTCAACAATTGGAAAGATTCTTCATGGTTTCTTGACCATTCAAACTTTTGATTGGCCTTTGTAGAGGTGAATCTCCTACCAATGGGATATCATGCTCCACAACTCTACTCAGTGGCAAACCATGGACATCCTGAAATAAGTCCTTGAACTTCTCCGACAATTTCCCTATGTTTGAGCATTGCATAAGAGATAAAGACAAAGTAGACAATGTCACAACTCCACAACTCTGATCTTGCGATCGATTCACCGACATGAATTGACTAACCTCTTGGCTTGGTTAGCTATTAGCAAATTATCTGTAGCTTGAGGCTTGCAATCGTTGATGTGGAACTCCTTCCCATCCTTCACAAGTCGATACTTGCAAAGCCTAGTGAATGGCTTCTCGATCCCATAAATATTGACTACTTAATATAACTTGGAAAACGTCCAAAGGAACCACCTCACATGTCACCTGATCGATATATCGATTGGTGATAGCAAATTTGAAGGTACATTGCTTTGTGATCTGTAAGTCAATGTCCCTCTGAATCCATCCCAACATGTATAGCTTAGGATGTGGTGTGGTGTCTATATCCATTTTTCTTACTAAAGCCTCTGAAGTCAAGTTTTTCTAACTTCCAAGGTCAATGATAGCTTGTACAACACTTTGCTTCACCTGAATATTCACATGAAACAACTCTTCACGGTTGTATGTGTCTTCAGTATCTGCTAGTCTTGTCATAAGGGTAAACTCTAGAAGCTCTTCTACCTATTGTGTAGTTAAGGTGGTTTTTCTGTCAATTCTCCCCTGGTTGTTTTTCTCGTGCTTTGGCCGCAACTCATGATGCAGTATCCAGCACTTGTATTTGGCATGTTTGCTGGTTTGACAGTGATCAAAGTAGACCTTCTGTGTCTGACCTTCCTTGCTCTGCTTCCCCTTTTTCTGCCAGTGAGTTTTGTTGACAGGTTTTGATTTGTCATCCTTCTCGTTAGTTCTTTTATTTTTCGTCTCAATTGCGATGGCCTTCACAGTAGCTTCTTCAATAGTATCTACAGTGAACAATTTCAGTTCCTTCTGTATGTAATCAGCAAGACCTCCGGTATACTTCATGAAAACATCCTAGTCGTCGATGTCGATGTGTAGAACCATAGCTTGGTTGTGGAACTCTGTTGTATACTCTTATACAGGCTGCACAAATCTTTGTTTGAAGTGTTGCCACTTATACCATCTTTCACCTTCTTAGCCAACTGGATAAAATTGTTTTCTCAAAAGCATTTGAAAGTTCTTCCAAGTCAATTTTGAAACATCATATCGTCTCCGATAGGACTTCCACCATGTAAGGGCATGGCTTGAAAGTTTCAAACTCACAAGGCAACCATAGTTCCACTCCCACTTTCCCTTTTGAAGTTCTTTTAAGCTGTGACCAGCATGTGCAGCAACTCAGCAAGGGTTTTGTCCATTTTTCCCATGTTGTAGTTCATAACAAACTGGGAGAACTGGTCTGAGAGGGATGCAAGGATAAAGTCTTGGGCCAATTCCTCCAACTACTCAATAAGTCCAATCATCTTCAGCCCATGTTGGTGAACTTTTGCTCTCTTGACCATCTTGGTATTCACAAGCTCATAAACAACACTGAACCATCTGTTACGAGTACCCTCACCATACAGCTCTTGTAGATGAAGGATGATATCAATTGCAGCATCCATGTGCTCATGTTGCTTTTAAAGCTCAGAGTTCATGGAAGCAAGGATGTAGCATTTAGCTTGTGTGTCGTCTTGTATGTGCTTAACATATTGAGCACGTTCCTCCTCAGTGACATTATCACCAGGAGGTCGACGAGGTAACGGCTTATCAAGCACATATGCAATTTTCTCACTGATCAAAATGATCTTGAGATTTCGAAACCATTTCGGGAAATTGTGCCCCTCAAGGCAATGTTTGTCAAGAATTTTGGCTAGTGAGTTTCCAGAAATATCTACATAACATACAGAAATTTAAATTAGATTACTTTTAGACAACCAATGATTCGGGTCTTTTAAATCAAATGACATCTCCCACTATTTTTGGCAAATTCCATATCCCTCAAATGGAATCCGAGAGTTTTAGTTTCAACTCTTAGTGGCGATGGGAGGCTCACCACCATCAAGCTTTCCAAATCATAATAGAATATTGGTTTGCTTGAATGGTGAAGAGAGAGTGTTCTTACCCATTCAGATCATGATATGATTACCCATCACTTTGGCCTCTAGCAAATGTGCACCCCCAAATGTTATCGTGAGGTACTATTGTACTAGCTAAGTCATGTCCACAATTCCCGTGAGTGTAGGGGTTCAAGTAAGACCTCATCATAATAGAATATTGGCCTTATTCGTTGCCTATATTCACAATATCAAATGTTTTGAAATGAGCCCTTTGAAAAATAAACACATACTTTGTGTTACCCATATTGGGGTGAAGCAGGGTGTATTAGTATAATCGATGAGGGCCCACAATGGTGGAAGGCCACGAAAAGATATTCAAAATACCTCTCCGTTTATCAACTTAATATTATTATTAGTTGGGGGAGTTTTAGATCTCATCATACAACATTCATTTCAATCTCATTAAAATTAAATTGGTCATATCATAACTATTGGTCCAATTATTAGTAGCATATGATACTCCCGCTATTTGTTTTAGAAATCAAGGAGTATTTATTACTACTAATTAAAATTTTGCATTCTCAAATTTTGGACATATAGTTATCTTAGGCCCTTAGGATGATTATGGACTTTTAATATTTGATCCAACATGAGCCAAATTTTGGATCTTGGTGTAGGGAGGGTGATTCATTTTAATTACGCACTTAACTAATTAAACATGCAATCCTAATTGGGCTTGAGGCCCATCCAACTTGAGCCTTGGACTTCATCTTCTTCTTTCTTCTTCTTCTCTACATCATATGAAAAGCAAAGGCATGCAAGCCTTCTAACAATTACATAAGAAAAGAAAACGAGAGACATGCAAGCCTCTTTAACAAAAGATTTAAACCTTATTAATTACAAGCCCAATAAATGAATAAATGACATCCCAAGGTTCAATCAAATTAATACTTGCCCAATCACATAGTTCGATTGCAATTTGGGCCTTAGTCCATAATCATCCTTTCAACTACTTTAATCAAATTAAAATAATTAAACTTTAGAATGCAACTTAAACATTTTAGGTTTTTAGTATATGGGCTTAGTTCAAAATGTGGGGTAAGTATGCAATTAATTAAAGACTTGAAGACCAAACCGCAAAGTAAAGTAATTGCACAGAAGTCCAAAATAAATAATATAATTGCATGAGGAACCCAAGAGGATTCCAAGGTGGGGCAAGCCATGTGAAGTGTGTGTGTGTGTGTGTGTGTGTGTGTGTGTGTGTGTGTGTGTGTGTGTGTGTGTGACATGCATGTGAGTGTTGGTTTGTCCCATAAAAGGGTTAAGCATGTGTTTCCCTCCTTTCGGTCGGGTAGGTCGATTGAAGGAGTTTTTGGTCCTTCTTCTTTTTTGAGTGCGGGGCGTGCCACCACCAAGCCCTGAATTTGGGCTTGAATGGAATGTGAGTAGATGTATGTGTCGCATCCGAGATCTGACTTTAATCAAACGATTGTTCGGCCGAGCAAGGAACCTCCTCACGGCCTAGGTTCTTTCACTACCTCGGAGTCAAGGTTTTATGTGAGCAACCAAATGATGTGGAGTGGGTGGAGATGAAGATTGAAGGTGGAATGTAATGAAACGAAGAACACGTGTGTAAAGTAAAATGTGCTTGAATTTAAATATAATTAAAAGACAAGTGCGGAAAGTAAAGTGCTTAAAAATAAATAATTTAAAGACGAGTGTGTAATTTAAAGTGCGTAAAATAAAGAATGTAAAGACAAGTGCGCAATGTAAATTGCGTAAATTAAAGAATGTAAAGACGAGTGCGTAATGTAAATTGCATAAATTAAATAATTGAAATGCGAGTGCATAAAGTAAAGGGTGGAAAGTAAACTAGATTACGAAGAACAGTAAAGATAACATGAATTGAAATTGTTGTAATTAAAATAAAATTGAAAAACAATAACAAGAATGTAAAGGCATAATTGAAATCTACGGAACCGGAGCGGAAAAAATAAAAACTAGGCTATGGCTACATTATGCTACTCCGAGGATAGAAATTGCAGAGAATGTAAAATGACAAGTTGTGTGTTGTGTCGGGGGTCCTTTCTCTCTTCCATAAGCTTGGTATTTATGGGGGCTTGGATGTGTCTCAATTTGGTCGGTCGTCAATTGGCCTTCAAATCAATCATAATTGCTCCAGAATATCTTCAATCCCTTGTCTCATGCATGCGATTTAATATATATTTGATTTTCCTTCCATCTTGAGCTCTCCCACAATAACTTCGGTTGACCATCAATCTGGCATAATTCCTTCTATATTTGAATTGTAACCTATGAGAATATCCTCCTATGAATTATCTCTCTCCTTATTTAAACATTGGCTGATTTCATGTATTCGGCCGCTTTTAGTCATTCGATCGTATCTACACTTTCAGCCGCTTTTAGTCATTCAACCGTATCTACACTTTCAGCCGCTTAGAGGCTTTCGACCACTTTTATGGTCTCGGCCGTATTGATATGCTCGACTAGATTAATGTATGCAGCCACATGTAAATATTCTGCAACATGTAGATATTCAGCCACCTTTATGATTTTGGGCTTCTATCCGACCTTACTGATTAGGCCCACTGACTTTGCTCAATGTTAATTTAATTGTCGGATCTCGGGCCTGACCCGGTCAAATTTCAACCAGGCCCAAACATTGCCCCCCAATTTTTATGAATTTTGCCGCAAGCTAAGTTTATGAAAACTTAAATTTAATTCTTCTTTACAAACACACGGCTGGTTCAGAATTTTACTCTCATATCGGCCTCTAGATGATCTTGAACTTTTAAACTATTATTTCTGTATTATTGCCAAAGCAATCTGGCTGTGAAAGTTTAATTAACTATTTTCATGCAGCTGCACTCTTCTTTCTTTGAGTTCAAATTATGTTTCTTGTGGCCGGTATCAATTGGTCCAATTTTATTACTAGTTTTTTAGAACTAGCAAACCATTGATTGGTCTTCTTGCCAAACATGCTACTTCTCTTATTTGAACCATTCTCACTAGGAATGTAACCACACCATATTTTTATATATTTAACCCACTAAAGAAAATTAGCCATAATAATTGGCTATAATCATGACAATATATTTTATGGGTAGTCTCCCCCAATTAATATGATCAACCTCCTTTTGGTTCAAATAAGAAAGTAAATGCACCTTTCTTTTCTTCTCCTCATGGTTTAAGATAAAATATGTGATACCCATATTATTAACCATTAATTGGCTAGGGTAAAATGGGATTTCCTCTTCCCATTTGTTCACGTCAATTTTCTTGGGGATTTTTATAACTAGCCATTAATTGGCTTTAATAATTGTTCACGTCAATGTAAAGCTGGCCATGAATTAGAGATTTTTATAATTAGCCATTAATTGGCTTTTAATAATTGTTCACGCCAATGTGAAGCTGGCCATGAATTGGCCCAAAGACTTTACAAGGCTCCAATTGTTTTCAGAACGGAAAGAATATATGGATATGTATATTTATGTATCTTAATACGATTCTTTAAGTCAGCCATTAATTGGCTAGAATCATGGAGAAATATTATGGGCAGGTAACTTCTCCCTCTTGCTTTATGAAGCTACGTAAAATAAATGCACTCTCCTTCTTCTACTTGCTCAAATAAAACTTGGCTTATTATGGGAAAGTATTTTATGCCATGCAATCAAATCTTTCTTTACTTTCCTTCAAAGCACCATAAATATCCTCTCAGTCAAACTAGGATTCCCTCCATTCTTTTATATAAACCTCAGTGTACTAATCAATGAAGTACACCACCATTGTAAGCACCAAGAGAGTCTTCGGCTATTCTCAAGGGTAAGCCACTTCTATCTGTTGAAACCAATTGTGTCCCACATCGGAGAGAGGGAAGGAGAAAAAGTACTTTAAAGTGGGGACAATATCGGTGTTGAAACCAATTGTGTCCCACATCCGAGGCCTTTTGTGATAAAACCCCACACCTGAGGATTGTGCAGGTGGTAAAGTGGGGACAATATCGGTGTTGTTGGAGTGGGCCCTCGGCCCGTTAACCTGGAAAATTTGACATGGTATCAGAGCCAAGTTGCGGGCCCATACTTGCCACGTGATGGGTGGGTCCCCGTTTGGCCCCGTGCGATGGGTGAGTCCCCATTTGGCTCCACGTAGGCCAAAGGTGCCACGTGATGGGTGGGTCCCCGTTTGGCCCCGCGCGATGGGTGAGTCCCTACATGGCTCCACGTGGTTGCTGATGTGTGGATCTCCACGTGTGACCCACAAAATGGGGTCTCACGTGCGGGGGAGTGTTGAAACCAATTGTGTCCCACATCGGAGAGAGGGAAGGAGAAAAAGTACTTTAAATAGAATTACCCCACTCCAACTAACACCGAGGCCTTTTGTGATAAAACCCCACACCTGAGGATTGTGCAGGTGGTAAAGTGGGGACAATATCGGTGTTGTTGGAGTGGGCCCTCGGCCCGTTAACCTGGAAAATTTGACACTATCATCTCTTCTTCAGTTCCGTGTACACACACACACACACATATATATATATATATATATATATATTTATACATATATATATATATATATTTATACATATATATATAAATTATGTTTCCTTACTCACTATTTTTCCTTTGCTTTTCTGGCACACAATTAAGATTTTGGAAGACCACGCGTCGTTCAAGACTGTCTCTCAAATTTGTGAGTTTTTAATTTCGGCATAATACTTTGTTAAGGTATTTACCGTTGCTCTATATATGCATATAAGTATATATTTCCTAGCCACACGAATATTGGCCTGTTAACACACATGGCCATCTGAATTTTTGTCGCTGCAAGGCCATTAAGACTGTTTTGGCCGCAAGGCCACCCAGTGGCCTTTTTTCCTTCTTCGCATGCACATGGCCATTTGAATTATTTTGTGGCTGCAAAGCCATGAAGATTGTTTTGGCCGCAAGGCCACCTAGTTGGACTCCTTTTTTTTTTTTTCTCTATTTTTTAACATGCATGCGGTTTTGACCAATTTGGCCCAAAAGGCCATTTATTTTGGTCGTGGGGTTTTTTATTTAACCTGCATATATATATATATATATAAAATAAAAATTTAATATTACTAATAAATAATATTTTGCAGATTATCAACTTCCTACCTTATTGTCGTTCTTCCATGTCGCCTGAAGAAGCAAGAGAGTACAACAATATCTTGGTTGACGCCCTTAATGAAGATGAGACCGCTTTCTCCAATGACTTTTACGATTTTGCACCAGTGCCAACCACTCCACGAAACATGATCCTCGGTCCCTATTTTTATGGTCGTATGCCCAGCTTTGTTGTTAAAGTTATGCAACCACAACAGAAAGACATTTGTTTGCTCAAAAAATACCTTAATTGGCAAGGTTGGGATCAGCCCAAGCTTATGAGGGGTTGGCCTACTTCAGGGCCGGAAAAATGGAACAAGTGGCTTGATCGATTGTCAAGCTTGTGCAATACGCAATGGAGTGAGGAGGGCATCTATGATGCAATTATGCTTTGTAAGTCCAGTTTCATATGTGACCGTAATCTTGTCGCAACTAGTCTTTGTTTTTGGTCACCTTCTACCAATACTATGAAGTTAAGATTTGGGATGATGACCCCAACTCTTCTTGACTTAGCTGCCATGGCAGGTTTTCGACCATGTGGTGGTGAAGTAAGTGCTTTATCTCCATCAAAATGTGAGGTTGATTTTGGTTTCACCAAGAAGAACAAAAGCTACAAAGTTTTCATGGAAGCTAATGCTCAAGAAACAGGGCCACTCACACATAAAGAACATACAGCTTTTATCATGATTTGGCTATGCAAATATGTCTTCTGCATGGCGTCGGGACAAGTTACCTTAGAAGTTCAACCTTTGGCAGAAGCACTAGAAAGGCCATCGGTTGGCCCTTGGGCCAATGGTGTTGGCGTATTTATACCGAGGTCTCTACAATATGGTGTCACTCAACCCAATGAATTGCAATACCACAGGGCCGATTTGGTTGTTTCAATTGTGGCTTCAAGTATACTTTCCAGAAGTACGGCCAGCTCATGATCTATTTGCTCCTAATTCTCTTATTAGAGTAAATCTTTTGTCTCTTCCCCTTTCCGGCCTCAAAGTTTAAGATTATTTTAGAATTTTTTATAGCTGTGAAGGCCGCTCCCCAGACGAATTTTCTGTGTGTCTAGAGCGATAATTTCCTTCTTATCTTGGGCTGAAACTAAGTTCTCCTTCCCCAGCCGATAACGGCCAAGATGCCTTTCGTAGAAGCCTTTGGGCTAGCATTTTATTAAGTAGAGACTTACATCTTGGCCTGTCAGTGGGTACACATGCCAACTACCCATGCGGGGTTGAGGTTTATTTTCCTTCTGCAACCGGTCATCAGTTGGGTTTTACTCAAGTTATCCCTCTTCCGATCACAGAGTCTTGCAATATGGGCACATCCCATAGAGTTAAGTTCAAAACAAAAGCTGAATGCAATGTAGTTTCTGCAGACAGCAAGAAAGTGCGAACAACCTTTAACATGCATATTCGGGATGCCAACTTTAATTCTACGACCCACTTTGATACTTGGTGGAAACACATCACCCGTGACTGGTTTACATCGGTTGCTGATATTGTTTTTGCCAAGCTTTTTCAGAAATGGCCGTCGACAATTAAGAATGCTACGTCCTGCAACTCGGTCAGCGAAACAGGTATGTGCTATTCATGGTTGCAAGATTGATTTTCAACTGCTCATATAATTATAATGATTCTCAACAATTTTTTACTGCAGGTAACATGGCCAAAGAGATCAGTTCGGCTTCACCAGCATTACCAAAGAAAAAACTGCTCCTCAAGCGAAACCATTCAACCATGACTGGTAACGTCCTCACTTCTCTCAAAGCATTTTGTTCTCAAGCTTTGTAATCATTTTCATTATTTGGATTTTAACCAGGAGGTTCATCTGGCCATGGTCAGGCCGCTGCTTCGGCCAAGCCTAAAGTAGTCTCAAGGCCTAAATCTCTTGTCATTCGTAGTATGTGACTATCGCTTCTCCCATAACCTCTTTTTCTTTGGTTACACGATATCATTGTGATTTTGCTTGACTTGTAGCTGGCCGAAAAACTAGCATGACGTACGAGTCAAGTAGTGATGAGGATGATGAAGAAATAGCAAAAGCTCCAACAAAAAGGGCCAAGAAGGATCCCACCATTGAGGTACTCTCACTAAAGAATTATGTTATCGTTTTTATAATATTCTTGCATGGGCTAACCATTATTTTTGTAGGATCTACCTGACCTTTCCTCTCCCGGCCATTCTCAAGAAATCATAGGCTTTGAGAGCGAAGAGCAATTTGATTCGCCGGTCGATAACACTATCATAGCTGAGATTAATGAGGCCGTTGTTGCAGCCTTAGTTGATGACCACCCAGGCAAACATGTCTCCCCTTTTAATGTGGTTGAAATAGTTAAGGATACAACGCAGGTAGACATTTTTCTTAATCAAATCTCCTCCTTTATCCCTTATGGATGCTCACCCTTGATTTTTCCGGCAGGAAATTAACGTCGGGACTTCAAAAACTATAGCTTCATCACAGACTCCAGTCGAAGTTGAATTTGCTCTACCTATTCAAGACACTACCGCACTTACAACACATGAAACGAGTGTTCTGCAGCCTAAAAAGGTACTTGTTTTAAAATATATATTTATATATATTATGTGAATGCTCGACGGCCACCATGTTGCTCATGTTATGCACCTTTGGCAGGAAGCACTCCCCTCAGCGGCTATATTGGAGTCACTTCAAGGAATGAGAGATTACTTGGCTGTAGCAAAGGCCGCAACCACTTCTTCATACCATTCTTCCTTAAATATTGCGGCCAAAGCGACCGTCCCAACTATTCTTGACAAAGACTATGCTGATTTACCTAATGAGGCTCAACATGCTCGTCTTTGCTCATCCATTCAAAGTCTCGTTGATGCCCATTTTTTCCCAACTGAGGATTGACAAGCTCATATTTATATATATTTTACATCAAATTCACTTGCCTTTTCTTAGTTAGTTCCTTATATCTTTGAGCTATTTACTTTATTTTTGTGTTTTGTAGGATCTGTCAAGCAAAGAAAAGAAAAATAGCATAAGTGGGATTTTTAAGTAACAAATTCGTCAAAACTGCCTGTGCAGATCAGCTGATTTTGGAAGCAATTTGCGAACAGCTCCGAATGAATTAGAGCACGTGCCTTATATGCTTGGAAAGCTACAGATGTCTATTTTCTGAAGCAACTTGCGGATTATTCATATCATTTCTCTAGAAGAAGTTATGGCCGTTTTAACACTGAAAGGTCCACAAGAGGCTGAGCAGGTAACTGCAAGGAAAGCAATAAACCCAATGAATCTAGCAGCCAAAACGGATGCAGCCAAGAACAACCCAACGGACACCTACTGACATATCTAAGGAAATGGAATTAAAGATGAGGATTAGGTGGGAGTAATGAGCATAAAGGCTGCCCAAAGAGTTACAATTGTTTACCATTTTTTCTCACTTATTGTCATCAATAAATTGCTATTTAGAGGGGGGAATATGGGGGGATGAGAGGAGAGTTTTAGGAGTGAGAAGGCAGCAACGTTGGGCAAGAGAGTAGGAAGGAGAAAATCTTGGCATTCTCTTCTTTCGGTTTTACCTTCTCAAACTCATGTTTTTCTTTTGGTTTTATTTAAGAATAATGTGTAGCTAAATTCTTAGTAGTTAGGGGCTGTTCTGAAGCCCCTGATATGATTGCAAATGTGTTATGACATTTCGTTTCAATTTCTGTTATGAAAGGATGAAAATTGCTTCACTACTTGTCTCATTGATGAATTCTTTATGTGTTTTCTACGGATGCATACTTAGTAAGCATATTTAGGATTCTAATGCTATGAATATGTGTGTGCCTGCCCTTGTCAAATGAGGACCTACATATGTTCTAGAGTAGTACTTGTTAATTGCGATTAACATGTGAATCAATTTCTAGGATAAGTAAGACAACGCCAGTACTTACGATGCCTTGTGATGACTCAAACTCTTTTCGTTCTTAATGATTTCTACTTGTTAAATCTATGAACACGCCAATCTAGATTGCATGTTAGGGACTAAGTTAAGTTGAAAACGTCATTCTCTTAACATACTACTTAAGAAAGAGTAATAGGTTGAGTTCTAACATTGAGCCAACTTGAGCATCTTCATCAGGAAATAAAAAGAATTTGAATGAAACATAACATGTTGCATGATTATTTGGTGGTGGATAGCACTTCCCCTAACTCATTTTCTTAATTGTGAAATACAATCTGTTTTTATAATTCAAAATCCATTTCTGTTCCGCTGTTGTCCGATTTAATTTATATAGCAAATCAACTCTAAAAATCCCAAAAATTTGTGTGCGTTTAGCTCTGCGTGTCTAGTATCTGCGTATAAAATTTCGTAAACTTTAGATAGGTGTAAGTAGGTTTAATAATTATTCTTCGGTGGCTGGTCAGTAAGGACAGCAGCCCAGTCTTTTTGACATTTTAAGTAGTTAGATAAAAACAATCTTCTGCGGGAAAGACCCTTATTTTCATATGCTACAATTGACAAATCTTAGTGTTAATAAGGAAAATCAATAGGATATTTGTATGCTACTTTGTGGTGTGTATTTAATTCTATCAAGGATGAATCCACAATCAAAGGTTTCATGAAGCAATTGGCTGAGGGCATCCAGGCCTATAACCAAGCTGTGATGGAGTACAATGTTGGCCAAGCCTTGACTGAAAAGATTCAATCAACTAACCATATTTTGCAAGCCCACCTACATATCTCCCAAGAGGAAAAAGAAGAACTGGACAAACTAGAGGAGGAGCAGAAAAAGATTATCAACCATCCTTGCCAAGATTGACAATGCGGTTCAAGACTCTCGGCCACATCAGGTTGAACTAGAAAAGTTTATGCAGCAATAGGTCGATTTCCAAGAGAAGGAAGACGACTACAAGACCTTGATGAGTGCAAGGGCCGAATTATGGGTTAACTTTAAAACGGCCATCCAAAAGCATCTCTAAAACCTATCATGGTCCTTTTATGATCCTTCTGTATTTTTATAACTAGGCTGCATTTGAACCTCAAAATATTTTCTTTTATTTAGTTGATGATCTTTTGATTTCCATCAATAAATTTCAGCCTTTATTTTAAGCTTTGGATATGACTAAATTCCTTGTTTTTGAAGAAAATAGTATCAAATTTTATCCACTATTTTGCTTCTAAGTTTAGGCCGTAATTTCGGCTTAACACCTTTGCATGTATCTTCTTCATAAAAATAATTTGCGGCCAAAATAATAGACTTTGGTTCGGCCGTTCTTGCATTGAGAAGAAACTTTTGACGGCCGACACTAATGTGGCCACTTTTTTATATGAACTTTTGTAGTGCCCAAATCACTAACAAGTTCTTTACTTCTTTCATTTTTTATATAGCCATAATACTAACATGACCTTTGTTGGGAATATTGTCGGCCGTTGAAAATAATATTTTTATGGAGACCAAGGGGGTGGCCACCCATGCTTAATTCCAAGCCATGAGCCCTTCTTATTCTCGGCATGGATTTCGTGATTGCGTAAATTGTAAATTGGTGTCCCAGTCACCTTAGTACGACCAAAATTGTTTTTTCCTTTTATGTTGGCCGGATTTCCTTGCCCCCCAAGTCTGCTTGATTGGCTGGACTTGGCCTTCTGTTGGGGTCTGATAAACTTGGCCATTTCTAATTGTGGTCTAATTACGTCCGATTGGTTCCCAACAACCATGTCTATTATGACTGCTTCAGGTTCGGTCGTGTTTAGGCATTTCTCTTTTTGATCTTGTTGGTCATTAATTTCAAGGATGGACGTCTCAAGTTGGGTCACATTTTGGTGTTCAACCTCGATCGCTTGTTGGATTGCATTCTCTTGGTTGGATGTTTCTTCCTCAACCAACGTGAGAATTTCAATAGGAAAGTCAATTTGAGTTTTCAACACTAAGGCCGACTCATCCACTTTTCTCTCATTCCCATAGTCCCGACTAACTTCATTTTCCTCTAGAAAAGTTGGTGAAACGGGTGGCCGGACTGCAACCATACCTAGATTTTCCTCTTCTTCAACCAATGTGAGGTTTTCAAAAGGTCAATGGGTTGGAGTACTAAATTCCATGGCTGATTCATTCACATCCTTTTCCATGGCTAAATTCGTATATTGTCGGCCAACCTCATTTTCCTCCACATAGGTAGGTAGAATGAGTGGTCGTATTGTACCCATTTGATGGTTTTCCTGCTGTGGCTGAGATTCAAGATTGTGACTAAGAGTTTGCTCTTCGATCGCAAGTTGCGAGGCAATTTCACGCAAACCTTGGATCAAAAGTTCATTGGGAACTGTCATCTCCATAAATAATTCTTTCACTTCAGATATTTCCTTCATGAAATTTTGATGTTCTTTGTCCATGCGGTCAACATATGGCCTCTCACTTACGCTAAGAGCATTTTGGCCATCATAGCTATTAGGATGATTTTTTTGGTGGGAGCCATAACTAGGTTGATTATAAATATTGGCCGGATTATTTTGGCTATCTGGGTAAGTGTATTGCCATCCGGCCACCTGATTGTACCGGCCATTATAGCCATGTTGGCCATTCACCTAATGTTGATATATCATATTATTTTGGCCATGATTGTTTTTTCCATGTTGGCCATTGAATTGGCTATTAGAGCTATACTGATATGTAGAATTGTATTGGCCGCTATAGCCACCTTGATTGGTTTGACCACCAAAGCCATTTTGATCATTCAAACCATTTTGGTTCATAAGATCATATCCGCCAATATAGTTGTGCCCACCATATTGGCCACTAAATTGACTACTTGAGCCACTTTGGTTGTTAGGCCCACCTTGATGGGTAAAATTATATTGACCATAGTATTGGCCAATGGATTGGCTATTCGAGCCATAAGAATCATAGCCGTTGTAGTTCATCGGCTTGTAGGAATAATTCCATTGATTTTGATTACCCATATAGTGTGTCCCACTGGGCGTGCCAAATTATGTTTCCCTCTTTTCGGCCGGGTAGGCCAATTGAAGGAGTTTTTGGTCCTTCTTCTTTTTTGAGTGCGGGGTGTGTCACCACCAAGCCCCGAATTTGGGCTTGAATGGAATGTGAGTAGATGTATGTGTCGCATCCGAGATCTGACTTTAATCAAATGATTGTTCGGCCGAGCAAGGAACCTCCTCACGGCCTAGGTTCTTTCACTACCTCGGAGTCAAGGCTTTATGTGAGCAACCAAATGATGTGGAGTGGGTGGAGATGAAGATTGAAGGTGGAATGTAATGAAACGAAGAACACGTGTGTAAAGTAAAATGTGCTTGAATTTAAATATAATTAAAAGACAAGTGCGGAAAGTAAAGTGCTTAAAAATAAATAATTTAAAGACAAGTGCGTAAAATAAAGAATGTAAAGACAAGTGCGTAATGTAAATTGCGTAAATTAAAGAATGTAAAGACGAGTGCGTAATGTAAATTGCATAAATTAAATAATTGAAATGCGAGTGCGTAAAGTAAAGGGTGGAAAGTAAACTAGATTACGAAGAACAGTAAAGATAACATGATTTGAAATAGTTGTAATTAAAAAAACTAGATTACGAAGAACAGTAAAGATAACATGATTTGAAATTGTTGTAATTAAAATAGAATTGAAAAACAAGAAAAAGAATGTAAAGGCATAATTGAAATCTACAGAACCGGAGCGGACAAAATAAGAACTAGGCTATGGCTACATTATGCTACTTCGAGGATAGAAATTGTAGAGAATGTAAAATGACAAGTTGTGTGTTGTGTCGGGAGTCCTTTCTCTCTTCCATAAGCTTGGTATTTATAGGGGCTTGGATGCTTCTCAATTTGGTCGGTCGTCAATTGGCCTTCAAATCAATCATAATTGCTCCAGAATATCTTCAATCCCTTGTCTCATGCATGTGATTTAATATATTTGATTTTCCTTCCATCTTGAGCTCTCCCACAATAACTTCGGTTGACCATCAATCTGGCATAATTCCTTGTATATTTGAATTGTAACCTATGAGAAAATCCTCCTATGAATTATCTCTCTCCTTATTTAAACATTGGCTGATTTCATGTATTCGGCCGCTTTTAGCCATTCGATCGTATCTACACTTTCGGCCGTTTTTAGTCATTCAACCGTATCTACACTTTCGGCCGCTTATAGGCTTTCGACCACTTTTATGGTCTCGGCCGTATTGATATGCTCGACTAGATTAATGTATGCAGCCACATGTAAATATTCTGCAACATGTAGATATTCAGCCACCTTTATGATTTTGGGCTTCTATCCGACCTTATTGATTAGGCCCACTGATTGGGCTCAATGTTAATTTAATTGTCAGATCTCGGGCCTGACCCGGTCAAATTTCAACCAGGCCCAAACAGCATGCCTTATCAAGTTTCAAGGAAACATTTCTAAGACCAAGAGTGTGGTCTCCTAAGCTAACAATTTCCTAGGAAAAGAAGAGAGGGCAAATGAATATTTCTTCAACCAAGGAAACATTCCTAAAGACCAATGGCACATTAGGCGTGCCTATGTTTTGATATTCTAATTGACAAGACCCGACCCAAATTCCACTTTGGAATCTGCGCTGAACCCTGTGCGTATCCGACACCTGGCAGGTGCCAAACACACTTGCCCAAATTGCCCTTCTAACAAAAACCTAAGTTCCTTTAGGGTTTGACTTCTGCCGGAAATTCGGCATGCATGAAGTTTACAATTTTATAAACTCCAACATTCAGCATGCATCAAGTTTACAATCAAGCTATCCAATAACAGAATTATACGGCCTCAGGCCTTATAGAATTCTAGGGCAATTTCAGAGCAATACTAATCTACTTAATTACAAAAGAAGTGCGGAAACGAAAATATATCCTACATAGTGGGAAGAGAAGGAAGAGTGATGATGACTGCCCGGTGGTGGTGCTCTGGTTCATGCCTACTGCCTCGGGGCGCAAAACATTTAAAAGTGTGAGTGGACAAAAATAAAGTATTAACATACTATCCCCACTGTTAAAACCATTTAGAAAATTCAATTTTATTCCTTTTATATATTCGTACAAGAATTCCTAAAACATGCATATTTACATATATATTATTTTTCATGCATTCATTCAAAACATCGAGACTTTTAGAAAACATTATAAAGAAATAAATCTTTTCCACCTAAGTGTACCCATTATATATATATAACCGTCAATTCCATGAGCTTATATTTAATTCCCTCAGGCCTCGCAGGCCTCGGAAACACAAAGTCAACCCAAGCCAGAATCCTCACAGGACTCAGGGGACATTTAGTCCACCTGATCTACATTCCTCGCTCCGCATGGTCCGGATATCCCTAAGACTCGTGGGGCAATTGTCAAATGTGTGCTGACTCAACCGAAGGCAACTAGGATGTCCGTAGACATCATTGTATCCGAAGGCAACAATTTAATCAAAGGCAACATAATATTCGAGGCAACATTATAATCGAAGGCAACATGGGTACTTACGGTGGTTTTAAACTATTTCCTGGAAAATTATAAACTATTTCTCATCCATTCTTAAATCCTGTTGCCATTATCCTTCCTACTTTCCAAGCCATTCTCATTTTAAAGATAACATAATATAACCAAAAATATTTGAATTTAAATACTTAGGCTTGGAAAGCAATAGTCATTAATACTTATTTAATTAATAAAAATTGCCCAACATGATTATTTAATCCAAAACCCTGACCCCCGACTTCTAGAAGTGCGTGTACTTAGTTTAAGAAAATCCCTAGGCCCATTTTAACATTTTGGACGGTTAGAACGGTCTGAAAAGACCCAAGACTCGATAAGCGATCAATTCCTCGAGATAGTCAACCCGGGACCCCGTGGGGTCCATGACCTCTAATTACCAATCCGAGAGTTCCTATAAGTTCAAGATATTTTAATAACTATGCCTTTCAAGTCTAGTCAGAATCGAACGGTCGGATTGTTCACGATCGTACGATCGGACGGTTATCGATTATTTAAAATTTAAATTATTGATTCGGAACATCCGGGGCTCTGATTCATAATCCGGAGACAATCCAACAGTTCGAACATATCGAACCCGGATAATGCATAATAGGTGAAGTCTGTTTGAGGTTCAAACGACATCTGAACTGGAATCCGAGCACACCTACGCGCTCATGACAACCAGGAGATCACATTGGGATACAATACACCTCTACAACGATGAGTGATACCGGCGCCAGGAAAACTTCAAAGTGATACCGGCGGCCGGAAAACTTCAAAATCAAGGGCCACCCTTCCAGCTATAGCTACTACTCGATGAGTGAAACACTTCATTCAACTACGGCAACGTCAAAGTTGGACGGCAAGTGGCCGGAATTTCAAATTGAAAACCGGCCAAACTTAGGGTTGTAAATCAAACTACCTAGGCTAGAAATCGATACAATCCTACCCAACCATCAGCTAGGGCTTGAAAAATAAATGAGAATCCATACCTCACTCGTTGGAATTGATGGCCGGAGGATGGAGAACGAATGGCTGGAAATTTCTGTCAAAATCAGCGCGATTTCTGGTGGATTTCGGCAGCTGGAGTGGTTGACGACGGCTGGGACTAGCCGGGGTGGGGAGATGAGGCGGTGACGGTTTGATCTTGGCCGGTCTCGTAGCCAGCCGGGAGCTGTGGCGGCGTTGGTGGCTTGAAAAGCCACGGGCTATGCTGAAAAAAACCGAAGGGGGAGGGGCTCGTGACGGGAGAGAGAGAGAGAGAGAGAGAGAGAGAGAGAGAGAGTGAGAAGAAAAAAAAATTAGGTTTTTAAAATCCCTTTTTGAAAAATTTACGATTTTGCCACTAGGACATTTTTAATTGTTTCTTTTTCGTTACAACTCGTCTCGACGTGCTCTACGCAATGGTGTACATAGAATTCCCAAATTCCTTTCCGAACAAAAAATCAACTTTTAAACCTATTAAAATATTCCCGGGGTAAATTCGTCTTTTTACTTGGATAAATTAATAATTAAAAATTAATTAGGATTGGGTTATTACACTAATTTTCTAGAAAAACTAGAGGAGCATGCTTTGACTCGGGGGACAAGGCGAAAAGGAATCTTGGGTAACCAAGGTCAATGTCCCCATTCAAATCAAGACCAACATAATTTTGAAATTTAATCCCACCAAAATGGATCAAAAACTAGAACACATGCATTCATCCAATGAACTCACTAGAACATTCATATGAACTCAAGAACACACAAAACACAAAAATCATATTTTCAAGTGCCAAATTTCTTGGAGATAAAAATGGCTATCAACATAGAAATTTTACAATGCTCAAGCTAGCATTGAAACATCATAAAACCCCCAAAAATCCAATATGGCCAAAACCCCTTTTCTATCCATTTGTTCAAAACTTTAATGCCTTCCCTTAAAACATCTATAACACTTAAAGATACAAGACTTTTCAAATAATGAAACAATCAAGGCAGCACAACACATAACATTTATGCCACAAAGAACTTTTACCCATATTCATAAACAAAAACCCAAAATGGTACAACTTATTACTTGACCTTGGCTCTAATACCAATTGAAGGAAACCTTTAGAAAATCATGAGTTTCATTTGAACATCAACATAGAAGACAAAATTGTGGCAACAGAAGCTTAAGCATGCATCTATGAGTTCAAAAACAAAACTTTTTCCATTGGGGTGCATGCTTTCAACCCTATGATCGAATTCCACCAAAGTTGTTGAAACTTGAATGTCTCCTTGAAAATCTCCACCTTGAGAGGTTCTCCAAAAAAGTCAACAAAGTAGGTAACCTCTAAGCCTTTTCACCAACTAGAGCTTGAGAAGAAGATCATGAGCTTAGTGAGAAGATGATGCTCGTAATCCCTCACTAAGATAGTATGAAAGAGAAGAGAGAGTTTTTGGAAGACTCATGGTCAACCAAGCAGTCAAACTTTCCATATTGGTCAATTGTGCCCTTGGGGCCCACAACCTCCAATTTCCGATCAGAAAGTTCCTATAAGTCTAACAAAGTCTACTAAACAAGTCTCTAAGGTTTGGTCTCAATTAAACAGTCAGATCTAAACAAATCGCACAATTGAATGACGATCGGTTCGCCCAACCCTAAAATCATTGACTCGGAGGATCCGGGACTCCGATTCTTGATTCTATAGGTACAGGAAACAACATAATTGAAATTGGAATCGATTGAACAGCCCGAACCTGTCAAATCTAGATATCGCATAATAAGTGCAATATTCATTTGATAGTCAAACAGTTGTGCACACTTTGAGACTCAGAAACTAGAATTTTGAGTTAAAGTTTGTTGTGGGGTACTTTTATTAACTAAGTCCGTTTATCCTCTCAAATATATATTCATTCTTCACGTACTCCATAGGAAGAGCCCTCTGAGGGTTAAGCAGCATTGGACTTGTTGTGAGTGAATTTTCAGTTTTAAATGAGCATTATTTTTCAAATATGGAATTTCTTGCATAAATGTGATATGAGATTTTATTATCATGCTACTCTCGGTTTTTACAATGTGATATTATTATTATTATTATTACTACTTAAGTATATGGATTTGGGTTTCGGACGATGGTGATTTTGGATTTGGTGATTTTGGGTTTGTTTATGAAATTTGGACATGGGATTTTGGTTTATATGGTTTTGGAATTTAAAATATGGTATATTGGATTTATTATTGTTGTCTTATGGGATTCTCGGAGGTTGTTATATTTCCTAAGTATATGAATATAGTGTTTTGGGTATTATTGAAATTGAATGGGTTTATTTTCGTTTTGTCATTTTTCTTGTTTATGATTTTTATGGTTTTCATAAAGGAATTATGGGTTATGGGTGTTATTTTATTTTTTTATATTATATATATATATTATTTGGAAACGTATTTTTGTAAATTGGAATTATAGATTGCACCATTACATGTACCTCCCCTTGGATACGATGGATACTTGGATACATTCGACATACGGTTACTCTTTGGAGGTGTTAGGATCCGGGCACCATTGACAGGGTGTACCGTAGAGCCCTTGATAGGGTTGTCTGCGCGCGTAAGACTTATTTCATCCGCCTATGTATTGAGGATTATGCCATGCGTGTCTGGGGAGCAATAGTCCCCTGGTTGGACTGCTCGTCCTTAGTCACTTGAGTAAGGAAGATTCTGCCATGTGGTCTAGTTAAAAAGTCCCCGTGTTGGATTGTTTTCCCCCAGTACATGACGATGGTGTGGTGAATGTGTGTGTGTGTGTGTGTGTGTGGATTTATTTCTAGGTTGAGGTTTCTTGAGCATGTGCATTAAGAATACTTTGCATAGGTATGAACATTTGAATGACGTTCAGAATTTAGATTGGATATTTGGAGATTACTTGGCATATTGTATTTTTGCAAGGGTATGAATGCGGGAAAAAAGGATTTTGTGTTTTGATGATTATATTTTATATTAACGGGTTTACTTTGGTGGTGTTGAATATACAGTTTTACAATAAGGAATAAATTAACAAGTTTACATTGTTTTCCAATAATTTGAGAAGTATTAATTAAACGGTTTTCCTTATCGTATGTCATGATATGAAATTTTACTGAATTCAAATATTTTCTAGTATTGGATGATATTTCCATACGTTTACCGAAGAAATCCATTGCATAGTGTTTTGGGCATTATTTTCTAACACGGAGTGGGTTATTTATGTTGAATATAAATTATGTTTAACTCTTTATTTTTGTCCACTCACATTTTCTGTTTTGCACCCCCCAAGTTCTAGGCATCCGAGGTCGAGACCACCACGGTAACAACCCGATCCTTAAATAATATTTAACTAATAATTTAACGGAGGAAAAGACTCATTTACCCTTGGATGATTTCATTTGGGTTTAAGTTGACTTTTTGACCGGGAAAGAATTTGGAAAATCCGGTTGTACCGTTGCGTAGAGCGCGACGAAACGAGTCCGTAGACACGTAGTGGACTTAATTCCGAGTTGTATTGAAGGAATTACGAGAAAAATACGTAAAAAGGATAAAAAGGTCATTTTCGAAATCAGATTTTAAAAAAAAATCTGTTTCTCCCTTCTCTCTCCTCACTCTCTTCTTCCTCGCACGACACCAAACCCTCCCCCCCTGTTTTCTTCTTCCTCCAGCCGCACTTCCCTTCACCATAACCCACCACCATCCGACCGCCGTAGGACGCCGGGCCAGCCCAGAAAGGATCGGAGACACCTCAGCAGCTCAGCCCAACCCCTCCCCCGCCGCCTGCCACCACGAATCGCCGGAGAGAACCAGAAAATTTCGTTGATTTCGGCCGAACTTCCAACCTCTCGTTCTCCCTCCTCCAGCCACCAAATCAGTCGAGTAAGGTATATTTTTTCGACTGATTTTCACGTTCTAGCTGCTGGATGGGTAGGATTGGAGAGATTTTGATGTTTAAGAGGTTAATTTTCGGGTTAAGTTTCTGCCGAGCTTAGGATGCCAGAATCAGTCATTTCCGGTCACTTTTTGGCCATAGTCCAAGAACAAAAGTGGTTCCAAATAGGGTGTATTACCTAGGATAGGAGTTTGGTACGGTGGTGTGGAGATTTTCCGGCGCGTAGGCCAGGTAGCAGGGACCACTCTTGGTCCCAGAATGATCCTCGTGTCCTTAAGAGCGCGTAGGACTTCGCGAATCTCGATTCGGATAACGTTTGAACCCCGAATGGATCTCACATAGTGTGCGATTTCCGGGTTCAATACGTTCGGACCGTTGGATCATAGCCAAACTGGAGTATGTGGATCTAGGCATTTTAAGGATCGTGTAGGATTAAACAGATCCTAAATCGGAGTCCCGGATGCTCTGTAAAAGCCAACCCTAGGGCTAGGTTTACGGAAAATCGTTCGTCACTCCAATCGTGCGATCGTGAGCAATCCGACCGTCCGATCGAGACCAAACTCTCGGGACATGTGTCCTAGGCTTATCGGAACCTCTAGAAATGATCGGATCGAAATTCTGAGGTCGTGGACCCCACGGGGTCCCGAGTTGACTTTTAGGGACTTTATCGCTTTTGAGTCCTGAGATACGTCTAAAGCGTGTCCACTGAGAGGAAAAGCTAATGTGGGTATAGGATTGACTTTCAAAGTGTTGCACGCACTTTAATAGCAGGGGGTCAGGGTTTTTAATTTAATATTATTTTCCTGAGCAGATTTATTAATAAAATATTCATGATGGTTATTCAGGCACCCGGGCACCAGGTGACCCGCAGGAGGGACCTTCAAAGGGTCCAGCTAGCTCAGAGTATCTGTGAGTGGACTGTTTGTTTTATAAACGTTTTATGCAATTTATTTTCATTATTTGATCTTGAATAAGTTTTACTGAATACGGGTTCCTAGCATGATTTCATAGATGTAAATATTCTTGTTTATTTTGTGTGCTGCCTAGTGGAACATTTAAAAAGGGATTTGGAAAGTCAGAATTGAGGCACTATCAGATTTAATGGTAGCAAGATTTAAGAAATAGTTTTATAAGTAGTTTTATAAATTTTAATATTTTTCAGAATTATATATATATATACATTCATTTTAAACCACCATAGGTACCCAAGGTTGCCTTCGGTATAATAAATGTTGCCTTGGAAATATGTTGCCTTTGGTTATAATGATGTCTACGGACATCCAGTTGCCTTCGGTTATATTGATGTCGACGGACATCCAGTGCCTTCGGGTAGGTCAGCATGCTAGACACAGCCCCACGAGTTTCGGGGACGCCCAAACCGTGGGTGTGAGAAACGCGGCTCAGATGGACCAAGTGTCCCCTGAATCCCACGAGATTGCGGCTTGGGTGACCTTGTGTTTCCCCGAGGTCTGCTAGTACGTGTCACTCCGGTGGCACGAGTATGGAATTGACGGATTATATGGAATTGACGGATTATAAGAAATTGACGGAAACTAAAGGAATTGACGGAATTATAAATGGGTACACCTAGGTGGTAGATTAAAAGTTGATTTCAGTGCCTTCAAAGATTTAATGTTTTAATCAAGTATGTGATTGATTACATATATATATAGTTATGAATGCATTGATTTCAATACGAGTTATATATAGAAAGAAATGATTTAGTTTTTATTACAGTTTTTACAGTGGGGTTAGTATGTTCATATGCTATTTTTCTAAACTTTATTTTTGGTCCACTCACCCTTTTTAATGTTTTGCGCCCCCAGGCAGTAAGCGTGCACAGTAAGCCACCACCGGGCCGAGTCCATCTTCCGCCACATCCCTTGACAACGTAGGGTCTTGTACAATTATTTTATACCTATAATCTAATCTGTGTAGAGCTCTGATATCGCCCTAGAACACTTGTCTAACTGTTAGTATGTAACTTTTTGTATGCTGACAGTTGGTGTATATTTTATATGCATGTTGACAGGTGTAATCTTGGGGTTGGTCCGTTTCAGGGGAGACTCTGCTGAGTTTTTCGGCAGTAGTCAAACCCCAGTTGATTTAGAAATTTTGACTAGAAGGGCAGTTTGGTCATTTGTGCTCGGCACTTGCCAAGTGTCGGACACGCACAGGGTTCGACTCGGATTCCAAAGTGGAATTTGGGTCGGGTCCTGTCAACCACGACGAGGCATCATCATTGTCCGCTCCGTATGAGTGTGCTACTATCGCTCTCTACCTTTTATTTTTCCCGGGTTGCAAACTAAATCTTTTGTTTCTCTTAGCAGCTCGTTTTTAAGTTTGAGTAGAGAGCTTGAGGCCCATTTAAGTAGTATTAATCGTTGTGCGTGCCGTTACCTTGTGCATGCTGGAAGTTGGGTTTGTTCTGGCACCTGTTTGCAGGTACTGTAAATTGGGAAATGTTCCAGTTATAGAGGAGACTCTACCAAAATCATTGGCCAGATATCGGATGGACAACAGGGTTCTTCACGGATTCTGAAGGGGAATCTAGGGCGAGTCTTGTCGCGTAGTCTGCTAGGGTCATGCATCTTGTTGGCGAGGATAGCAAGAAGATAGGCGGCATGCGGAATCTTTAGGACATTTTGCTCAAGTCTCCTACTGATCGGCTCGAAGACCTCAATCTGCCATGCAAAGAAGTCGGTTCCCTAACCGGTTTGCCTGCCGAGAAAGAAAGAGCTGCTGATATTCCTCCTCGAAGTTCGAGTCGTCTGCACCAGTCAAGGGATGATGATCAAACTAGGAGGACTTCTCCTCCACCTAAACATTGCGATTCATCTGCCAAGCCACGAGGAGGTGAGGATGGCGGCGATTAAGAAGGGTAGAGAGTCATCTACTCGGGTGAATGGTTCTTCAGAAACGCAAACTGCTAGTCCAAAGGTTCACAAGTCCAACTCCGCAGGAGATACTGGTTGATCATATCCATCAGGCTAGTAATCTTAGCATTTTCTCAAGTCTTTCCTTGGAGAAGCAAAAGGAAGCAGTTGTCAATTTGCTTCAAAAAGAAGTAGTTTTGCTGTTGAGGCCGTCCGGAACTCATTTGCTGCTGCTCCCACTTCTGCTCAACTCTGTGAGTTGGAGAAGAAAAATGTTGATATGACTGGCAAGCTCTCGGCCAAGTAGATCTGCCAAGAGACGAGGATGTCTGAAATGAAGGAGAGCATGTGTGAGCCCCAAGAAAATCTTTGTAATTTTAGAAGTTCTCACAAGTGTGTAAGTGAGATTGTGTGGTAATGTGAAGTATTTTGGGAAAAAGAAACTTGGAGGTTATTCAAATTAATTTCAAGTGTTGATGGGTTTTCCAGAAAATATTTTGAAGAATTTTGCACAAGTAAAGGCTACGAAAAAATACTATAGGTGAAAACTAATCCATAAGAATTTTAGGGGAATTTTTCGGAGCTCGGAGCCATTTTTGGTGAATTCAGTAATTAAAGAAAACTAGAAAATATAATTTTAAATTAGGAGTGACAAGTGGCACGATTGGAGGAGTCGACCGGGGTTGATGCAGCGAGATCAAAGGCTAGGATGCTTGTTGACGTGGCACAACGTCAATTATCCATGAGCAGACCCGACCCGAAATAAGATCCATGTCTTTTCTAAATGGGTCCCGCTGACCGGGTTGATCTGCGCTGTAGAAATGACGTCATCAACTTATCTGAGCCCTGCTTTGTGCTGCATTTCGTTTCCAGAGTATGACATGTCATTTGGGTTCGATTTTTGACACAATCTAGACCTTTCATTCGGATTTTTGGCGAAGATCCAACGGTCCAAAATGCACTGCCCATTTCCTTTAATCTCAGCCTTCCATTTTTTGTCCAAATTTTATATTTGTTCAATCCTAACCATCCATTTTCCTCCTCTTTGCCTATAAATGCCCCAACACTCTCATTTTTAGATCCTATTCTGATTTGGGAGCCTCTCACTCCCCCATCTCTCTCTAGTTTTATTTAATTTAGATTTAATTAATTTTTATTCTAGTTTAATTAGTCTTAATTATTGTTTTAGTTTAATTAAGTAGTTTTACTTAGTTAATTTAATTATTTGGAATTTAATTTATAATTTAGTGAAATAATTAGTTATTTCCTAATTTGTTTTAAGTAATTTAATTTTGTATCCAAGTAATATTTTAGACTTATTTAATTACTTTAATTAGTTCTAATTGACAAATTTAATAAATTCCTTAATTTGTTTAATGTGTTATTTAAATTGTATTGTATTAAATAATTAACATTTATTTGTTTCTTTAATTTTTGAAAATTATTTAATAATTAATAAATAAGTTTATGTAATGATTTTAAATTATTTTGGACTTTTGGAAATTAGTTTTAATATTTCCAAAATTTGGTTTTAATTATTTAAAAATTATTTTGAACCTTTGAAAATATTTCCAAGTCCCAAACTTAAACCCTAACTTTCTAACTTTCGATCCTTGTGCAAATTTGTTTCAAACTTATTTCAAGACCTTAGACCCTAACCCTAATTCGACTTCTAGGGTAGGAAACAAGGTTTTACGACTTAGGGTTTCCGTCTCAAGGTTATGACCTTGACTTAGGATTTCGACCTCGACTTTGGGTTAACGGAGCGAAATTGGACATAACCCTAGCTAGTGACGTTTGTCCCTAAGACACATTTTAACTTGTTACTTCTTGTCCAATTAGGAGCTCAAATAGCCGAACTCGAACGTAACGACGGTTGAGCCGGGTGCTTGTGTTGGCTAAAGCTGTGGACTCCATGTAGGGGGATTCACTCCCCATCTTGTGATTTCATGCGTGTACTACTATATTAAATATTGATGCATGATGAAACTGCATAGTTTGTGATTGATATTCTTTTGGGCACCAACCTTTGGTGTTGATGGTGTTCTGAGTAGTATGACCTGTGAGTGAAGGGTCACGTACCGATGACCTTAGGTTTCGATACCTTAAACCTCTGGAGGGGTTACACGAACCGGCTAGTCTGAGGCTCTTAAACAACTTTGTAAGAGTAGTTGGCCTAATGGATCGGTCATCACATGAAGTTACTAGGATCACGAAATATTGTTTATGAAAAGTTGTGTGAGCATGCCAAGTGTTTCAAACTGATAATCTAATGAACGTATGCGATGCTCACCCCTACTTTTGGTGTAGATTACGATCAGGTCAACTACCTATGTAACAACCTGGTCCTAAATTAATAGTTAAATATTGAATTATTCAAGAAAAAGGCGATTTTAACCTGAGAATATTTAATGGTTTAAAAGTTGAAATGAGTTTGTAGACACGTAGTTGGCTCAACTCGAAGTTGTAACGAGGAAGTTACAATAAAAAATAGTCCAATGGCAAAATCGTAATTATTTCAAAAAGGGATCTTTAAAAACCAGATTCTCTCTCTCTCCCCAGTCGTGCACAAACCCCACCCCCTGGAGCTAGGACTGATACCAAAATGACCAGCTAGACTCCGCCGTCCTTCCCCACCTCTTCTCCAATGTCAACCGCCCCAGCGACACCGATAGATTATGTAGAAAACTGGCTGGTTTTTGTGAGAAAAATTCCAGCCGCTCGTTCTCTCACTTCCGACCACCATTTTTGTCGATCCAGGTATGCTTTCTCAACCTCTCGAAACGTTATTGGATGGGTTGGATAGGAAAAATTTCGGTTTTCGGCCCCCGATTTCGGTCACCTCCGTCGACTTTTTGGGATAGGTCCAAAAACAAAAGTTGCTCCACTCTATGTGGTGATCATGTAGGTATAAGTCTTGACTGGCGGTTTGGAGATTTTCTGATGGCCGGCTGTGCGTGGGCCACTTTTGGGCCAGTCATTGAGTCCTAAAATCATCCTCATGTTGTCCTGAGCACGACGGTATGCGCAGATATAAATTTGGATATCGTTTAATCATCGATCGGATATCGCATACTAAGAGTTATCCGAGTTCGATATAGTCGGGTTGTTGGATCGACTCCAATTTAATTTATGTTGATCTAGGCATTCCTAGGATCGTGTAGGAATTCACGGATCGTGAATCGGAGCCCCGGATGTTCCGATTCAATAATTTAAAGTTTGCATTGTACGATAATTGTCCGATCGTTTGATTTGGACCAAACTTGCAGGGTAGGTTTAGAAAAGCGTGTGGAACCTATAGGAACTTTCGGATCGTAAAATGGAGGTTGTGGGCCCCGCGGGCCCAGTTGACCAAGTGGGATAGTTTGACCCCTCAATTGACCATGAGTCGTCCGAGGTAGCTTCACCCTTTGAGAAGTACTAGAACGACCTTAATAAGAAGTCTTGACTGTTAGTGGAGCTATGTTGATTTTGGACGGATTTTGGGATTTGTCTTATGTTATCGTATGGAATTTCTTGTGTAATGGGTTTAGAGTGGAAATTGATTCGTTATGGGATTTCCTTTAAACGTTATTACTTTTCATTGATTAAATTACCATGAAACCCATTATGGGTTTATATGAATATGGAATGAAAATATATATATATATATATATATATATATAGATTGCTAATTGTGAATATTTCTATTACTTTGATATTTGAGATTATATTATAGGACTTTATAGTATTCCTAAATGTTATTTCCGATATTTGAAGATTATGCATTATTGGAAATGGTGAAATCTCTAGGGGTTGTGGTTATTGATTGATTGATTGATTTATTTATTTATTTACTATTAAGTGCATATCTATATTTAATATACATACTCACTAAGAGAAAATGCGCAATTATGGACACTAGTTCTCAACAGTATGTAATGTAAATTTCAAGGTAGTTGAGAACTGATTTCTGGAAAGTTGAGAAAAACAATTTAAGTATGGTTTGTGAAATAAAAGGAATTTCAAGATAAGATTCAGAATATGGTTTTCAAACCCACCTCAGGAGTTACTCCCCCCCCCCCCCCCCCCCCCCCCACAAGTTGCCTTGAAACAGTTGTCATTTATAATAATGCCCCATGAGTTTCAGGGATGCCTTAACCATGCGGTGAGAGGATATGCGTTCTCGGGCTGACTACGTGCCCCCCGAGTTCTGCAAGGAATGCGACTCAGGCTAAGTAATGGTCCCCTGAGTCTAGCGAGGAATGCGACTCAGTTTGACTTTGTGTTTCTGAGGCCTGCGAGGATGTGACTAACAAGATACTTGGAATTGACGGATCACAAATGGGGGTATGGCTAGGTGGAGAGCGTTTTGATTCTAAGAGCTTTAAACTAAACTGATGATTTTATCTTGGTATTTTTGAGTAGAAGTTTTAATATCTATTTTCTGATAATATGAGACAAGAAGTTAAGGTTTCCAAGTTATAAGGATTTTCTACCAATGATATATATTCTCTTAAAGAATGGATTTGTTTTACATGTGAAAGAGGGGAGTATATTTTACTTAAATCGTTGGTAAGGTTCTTGTAGTTAGTGCTATTTTAATAGTTTTCTCGTTTTCTTACTTACTTGTAACAACTTAATGATATATATATATATATATATAAAGTGAAAGAACTACGTGTGGCTTGATCCCTCAGAAGGGTATGTAGGCAACCCAAAGTTACTAGGTGCAGCCGCAAGTTCAAGTGTTTGAAAGGTTGTTTCACTAAGCTATTTTGAGATTTGTTAACGTACTCTTGATGTTCTAATAGTTGAGATTAGTTTTAGTTGGTAGAACGATTTATTTGGTTTAAAGAGGCCTGTGGCCATTTTGATGTGATGTTTGGTTGGAGGAAGCCTATTATTGTGCATACTGAACATTTGGGATTGTAAAAATCATGTTTTATACAGGTAAAAATTTTGGGAATCGAGTGAATTACAGGGGAGACTCTGCCATATTTTCAGGAGAAGTCAAACTTGAAGAAAAAGAAATTGGAAACTTAGAAAGGGAATTTTGGTCAAGAGTGCCCGGCATCTGCCAGGTGTCGGACACGCACAGGGTTTGGCTCAAATTCCAAAGTGGAATTTGGGTCGGGTCCTGTCGACCTAGACCTTGATTAGGTTCATGGCTCGACATCTGAGACTTGTCAATTCTTCTCGTGCTTCACGTTACTTGCAGGTCAAGAAACTCATCTTTTGTCTCCTTGTGAAATATATTGTAACTGGGTTTGGTTGACCTTGTACACACTCTTCACTTGTACTATGTTTGTTTAGGGTTGTGTTTATACTACTCATATTCTGTATCTTTGCTTTTAAACTTGGTTACTTGGAACACAAACTCTTATAACTGTTGGGTTGGTAATGATGTAAATATTTGTATCTAATATTTTATTTTATTTTCCGCTGTGATTGAAATATTCTGATCTAACTCATACCATAAAATAAAATAAAAAGGCTTAACGTATTTTGAGAACACATGGGAGTATGATACTCAGGCAGTTGAGTGTTGTATTCTCGGGGTTCTCGAGGTATGTGTCGCTGTCACTTGACTGGGCCATCGGGGCGTGACAGCATGTCTGTGCTAAAGAGTTCCCTCACTAAAAAGGATAGTGAACTCAACTCTTCTGCTGCAGCCCTGCATGGTCGCAAAGAGGCCTACTTCTGTCTTGAGAGCAAGAATGCTGATATATCCTAGTGTTATGACAAACTTCTGGCCAAGTTTGACACCTACCACAAGGCTGCTGAACAAATCCAAGTCCAAAGCTGTCATTGACGCATACAAGTTGGACTACTTAGACTGCAAGAGTGGGGCCGCTCCTTGTCATCCTATTGAAGATGAAGATATTGAGATGCTCTAACCTAACATGCTTCCTGCTCAAGGTGTGCAGATCAATGATGTAGATATGGAGACAGCCGAAGAGTAGGGGGCTGACGAGATTGCAACTGAGGGGGATGATGCCAAAGAGGGCGTAGCTGACGAGGTGGCAGTAGACTTGGCGAATCAGGTAGCTGGAGCTGTTGAGCAGATGGTTGCATTTGATGAGCATATAGTTGAGCTAGGCGGAGCCATGGAGGGCGTAGTTGATCAATCGGAAGTTGAGGAGGTTGCCGACCAGTAGATGGAGGCTCTTTTATCTTCTCAAGCTTTGTAATAATTTGTCTTATTTGGCCATCTTCTTTCTTTTAACCTTGGCCGGTTGGTGACTTTACTATGGAAACTTCAGTTATTTCTTTAACTTCAATTTGCATTGTGTCTTGTTAATCTCTTGAGTGGCTGGTTGGAGCCTTGTGGATACGATACTTGGACTTCCAAGATTATTACTACGTGCGACTACTTGCACTTGGGTAGACGCAACACCTTGGTTCCACATTTCCCTTGGGATGTTTGAATGTTTACCCACTACTTGCTTCAAGGATGCTCTTCTGATTCTCCCTTAGGATGCTTCAAGGCAGTCTCTCTACATCTCCCTTCGGATGCTTCTTATGGACGATGGCTTGGTTGTCCTGCGTCTCCCTTAAGACACTTCAAGTTGTCATGTGTCTCCCTTAGGACGCTTTTATGGCGGTCACAGCGCATGATAGGTCAGAATTAGCCAATGCTTATAGCCTTTTGAATGAGTGATCTGCCCCCATAATGGTTGTCGCACTCGTCGTCGTGAATTTTGCAGAGTATTTCAAGTGTTTGAGGGTACCTTATGCATGTGAGATGAGGGAGTGGATGTAGTATCTCGCAACTTTCTGTTGGACCTTCCTAGCTGTGAACTTATCGTTTGGCAGATTTCCATTTGCCAAGTAGTCGATTGGCAAGCCGTTCTTGAAGGCATTATATGTGATTCGACCATTGCAATCTATGATGTTTGTCTTTTTTGCCTTGAATCTCTTGATGTAGTCTTGGAGGGAGTGTACTCCTTGGTGAAGACAAGAGCTAGCTCCTTTAAGCTACTCATCGATCTGGATGGCAAGGTATGGAACCAATCCTGGGCCGCTCCTCGTAAGTGTAGGAATTTTAAAACATTTTTCCGAAGTTCATTTAAATATTAAACATGCATTTAATCAAATTAATCACAGCAGAAGTCTATGGTGGTTGTTTAAATTCAAAAACAAAACTTTTTCCAAGTATCTTAAGCCATGAACATTGATATGTTTTTCATTAATGAAAATTCAAGAGAAAGGATAAGATCTAATTACCCTTGAAGCAATTATATGAACCAATTTCTGTTTGGTCTTCTCTTGATGATTTCCTCTTTGATCTTTTCTCCTTGATCTTTCTCCTCCATGTGAGCCACAAAATTATATGGCCTCTAAGTCTCCACACCAATGGAACCTTGAGATGAGAAGAAGTATCTTGAGAATACATGGATGCTAGTGCAAGATTCTCAAGATTGGTTCAATCTAAACCACTTTGAAAGATGAAAGTGTTTCACTCTTGAAAACTCTATTTTATCTCTCTTTGATCTCCCAAACCTATTTGGTTGATGTTGGATTGTGTTTTTGTGTGTTAATTAGCTTATGGAAACAATTCCCGTACACATTCACTTAACCATTTTCGGCCAAACCCCATTGGGCTTCCAAAATTGGGCCTTATGACACTTAAACCATAATAGTTAGTTGTCTTAAGCCCTTGGGCTTGATATCCAACCATTTGGGCTTCCCTCTAACTATTATCGAGGCCCAAATACGTTTTTACACGTAGTAAATCATCCACATAAAATCAAACAAATTGATTTCCTCATTCGCGTTTGTATTACTCAAAGTTAACCATTTAAGGTGTGCGATCTATTAGGTTCTAATTAGCAAGGTAGTGGGAAAATATTAGAACTCTTTCTAACCAACTGGAATTAAAACCCCTTTTTAATTCTTCCTTTATTTGGATCGATCACAATCAATCCTAGGACTTCCACAAGCCAAGAGTGACATCTAGCAATATATCAAGGCTACCCAAGCTAACCAGAATAGATGAAGAACCTATTCAGTTGGAATTGCAATGCAATACGGTCCTTCTCTTATACAATGTTTCAATTCATATTATTAGGGTACGGATTTTTTATGTCAAACCCCTAATATGATTTATAACCTCATGTGATTCAAAAGAACATGATTAAGAACAACTTTCTAAATCAAGCTCAAAATACTTTGGCCAAAGATTTACTGAATCACATCTTGAAACATTATCCTTCTTTATCGAAAGTAGAGATTCCTAATTGTACATTCACATGCCCCTATGATGAATTAAGAGATCCCAACAACACTTAAGACAAATCTTTTACGGCTTGCCTTTAAGAGCTATCAAAGATCAATAACGCATCACAGGACAACCATGATGCCTCAGGTCTAAGGACTAATTTGCATTATTGCAACTATGAGTTCTCATTTGACATGTAGATAAATACTCCATATGAGAACTACGGTTGATCGCGTTCAGTGTACTCATTCACTAATGAGCACCCACATACTTGTATTAGTGTCAACTACACAAATGGTTTGAGACTAACCATCCTCCCAATTGAGCATACATAATATGCGCTAATCTTGACGGTTTATCAATGCCCATTTGATAACCTCTGATTAGGAACATTTTGGGATACTACAGTTAGATATTAAAGGTCTCATGAATCTAATCTTCTTTAGATTACTTTATCTCTTATTTAGCATACTCTGGACATTTGTTTCTTTAGATGATGTAAAAGATAACAAATAAGTTTGCCCTTTATATATCATATACGAAATGTATTCTAAGGAGATTACATCATATGTATTGGCTCTTAGGGCACATTTTTAACAGTAAGGTCATGGCAAATACCTTGCACATCAGTGCATCTTCGGCTTTGTAAAGAATCATAACACTTTTGAAGTGCTTCAGATGGCTCTCAGGATGGGAATCCCCTTTGAAGTGTGTGAAAGAAGGTGTTGAGAATCGCTTTTGTGGAGCCGCATGCTCGATCTCGGCAGTGAATGGTGAGGAGTTCACTTGGTCCACCTCCTTGTGTAGAGCATCTTCAAAATCTCCTCCAATCTTTAAGCCACGACCTCTTATACCCTCATGGCCTACGGTTCACGTCGATGTCCCCCATGTGCGGGCGTCATTGGTTTACCTCCTCATTATCTCTATGGAGCAGATCTCCTTGACTGTTCTGCCTACTCGGCATATTGGTGGACTGAGCTTGTGAGGGAGCCTCAGAAACTTGTTGTCATGTGTTGGATCTTCCAGACCGAGCAGGTGAGAGTCTTTCTTCTTGTGCTTCATAGGAATGACTGTGAGGCTGTCTTCTAGGGGCCTAGTCTCTCGTGCACTTCTCTAAGGGCCCAGGTGGGCTTGAACATCAGATTGTAGGCCCAGCCTCTCTTGCACATTGATCCTTCGACTTAATCACGATCAGATACTTGATCTACTTTGATCTTGGCTCGCGGATGCTTGCGACATGCCAATGTGTTGAGTACGCTCTTATCCTAAACCCTCGTGTTCTTATTGATTAGTGAAATATATGTTCCCACAATAAGAATACTACAAGATATCATATGATTATGATTCTAACTCGAAATTAATTGGTAAATATGCCTAAAAACTACTAGGCAATGCTTTAATTCCCAGTTTGGTATACGTACTCTCTCAACAATAATCAGGGGCAGAGTTGAAGTTTTCTATTGTTTTTTTTTTCAAAGTTAGGAAGGGAGATGGGGAAAACTTACACTGGTATCATGAATGCTTGAACCCAAGACCACTTCGAAGCACACAAAAGGTTGGGCCAATCCATTTAATACCCCATTGGTGAGGTTGCTTTTCGTTGAATCAAACTAGTAAGATGTTAAAAAACAAAAAAAGAGATTAATAAACAATAAGATGTTATATGTACAATAGCGAAGTTAAGTAGCCCTTTTTGCTAATTGTTCGCTACCATAGTATAAAATATCAATAATATCGACGAAATATTGAGGATATTATCATTTTTTCAGGTCACGGATATTTCGGAACGTATCCATACACATATCATATAAATATCGAGAATATCGAAGATAATATTGGAAAATATCGATGTCAATAATTTCGCTCACACTTCAGCAATATTTTGTCAAAATATCGCTATAATATCGAAAATATCGATGTAATGGAAAAAAGGAAGAATAAAAAGCAAAGCACACACGCAGAGTGGGTTCAAACCCCTTCATATCCCATTCATATCCCATTCCTTTTGGGATGGAATCGAGCGGCTCATGGAAATAATCCAAGACCCAATCTTCAAATGATTTTGCTTATGGACAACGTCAACCAATCTCGGATCCATATGGGTGACATGTTAACAATTACATGCAAAACTATTTTGGGTATTTATCATTTGATGACTACTCTTCACAATACACTTCCTCTACACATACAGATGATGAAGATCGTGAAAAATTTGAACCTCATAGGAACTTAATGTGGTACTAAGTCACTCATGTATCTTACCATGCAATGTATAAAGTGTAAAATATTGTAGTAAACCCATCATGCAATGCATTTCCTTCCAATTATTTGTGATAAACTAATAGATAATTGACTAAATAAACATCCTCCAAAGTTTCAATAAAAAATTCCAAGTTTTTCTTACAATTTCCGTGATTTTTATTCAATTTTTATCGATATCAATTATATCCCGATATTTCCATCGAAATTTCCATGTTTTTGGACTACCGATATTTCTGATATCGTCAATATTTTAGACCTTGTTTGCTACTTGCTAGTAGTATATATCTTATAATTCAATGTATGTGCCATTGTTTATATTATTTTCTTGTAATGGCATGCAAGGGTCATTAAAAACATGATAACAAAAATTACTTTTTTTTTTTGTATAATTAAATATTATACTCTGTTTCTTTTAAGGAAATACTATGAGCATTTTCAATAGCTTCAACAATTTTGAAATGCTAAAATAGGTGAGCCACCTCAAAACTCCATTCAACATTTGTCAAACTTAGTACGACATACACTCGAAGATGCAAGCCAAATACCCTCACCTCTTCGAATGACAGGTACGAAAATTTCGAGAACGAAATTTTTAAAAAGGGGTAGGTTGTGACACCCCGACCCAATTTTAATTATCCATTTTAATTATTTAATTTATTTAATTATGAAATTACAATTTTGCCCTGGGATAGGGTTATTTTGGTCACTTCCTAATCGGTAGGATTTTGGGGAATTGAATGGCACCATTGAGTAGAGCGCGTCAATACGAGTTCGTAGTCATGTAGTGGGCTCGAATTGGAGTTGTAACGAAGAAGTTACGATCAACGGAAGTGCAGTGGCACAACCGTAATTATTTCGAAGTTGCAAGCCAAATACCCTTACCTCTCTCCTCGATGCAAACCCCCCCAGCCGACCACATTTTGGACGACAGTTTCTTCCTCCAGCCACCCCAAGCGACGGGTTCAGTACCAAAACAACTAGCCTGTCACCCTCACTCCGTCTTGCCCCATCCCTGCTGCAGCCCGCCACCCCAGCAGCTGGAAAAGCTAGAAAAACTGTTGGATTTCACTCAAACTTTCTGCCATCGTTTCCGACGATTCCAGCCACAATTTTTTCAATCCAGATATGCTTTCTCATTTTTTCAACATGATCTAGCTAATAGTTGGGTTGGTTAGGATCAATTTTGAAGTTTTGAAACTTGTTTTACAACCTAAGTTTTGGCCTGTTTTCCACTCGAGTTTCCGGCAAGTTCCGGGCACTTTTTGGCCATGACCCAAGAACAAAAGTTGCTCCACTAGTTGACCTGATCACTTAAGTATAGGTATTGATGGGTGTTTTGAGAATTTTCCTATTGCCGGAATTTTCTCAAGCCACCCACGTGATACCTGTGAGTGTGGAAGAGCATGGGCCATGGTTGGGTGGCCCATTTGGTTCTAAAATATTCCCCCATGTTGTCCCGAGCACGAAGGTATGCTCGGATTTGAATTTGGTTATCGTTTGGTAGTCGATCAGATTTACGCATATTAGGCGTTATTCGGATTCTATATGTTCGGACTATTGGATTGACTCCATTTCCAAATATGTTGATCTAGGTACCTCTAGGATCATGTAGGAATTCGTGGATTGAGAGTTGGAGTCTCGGATACTCTGATTCAATGACTCAAAGTTTGCGTAAAATGGTGACCATCCGATCATGCAGTCACGGGCAATCCGACCACTCGATCTGGACCAAACTTGTAGGACATGCTTAGTAAACTCTGTTGAACCCGTAGGAACTTTCATACTAGAAATCGGAGGTTGTGGGTCCCGCGGGCTCGGTTGACCAAGTTTGGGATGTTTGACCACTCGGTTGGCCGAGCGTCTTCCGAGGTTATTTCACCTTTGGAAATACATAGTTGGACCTTAGGAACTTCTTGTTCATCATACACACACACACACTTGAATCTCGGGAAAACTAGGAGTTAGTTTTAAAGTTCTCGTTTGAAGTATTTTAATTAATCTAGTTCTCGTATCCTTCAATAGGTACTCCGAGTCAGGGCACTTAGCAAGCAGGACCCTATCAAGGTCACGCAGCGTCAGATTTTTTGTGAGTGGACTTTGTTTTGAAATAGCATTATTTTCAACGATTAAATTACTATGCATTTAAAATGGATTGTTATGACTAAGGAGTGATTATATATTTTTTAATTTTGGAAATTTTGACTATTTTGATATTTGAGGTTTATAATTAATTTGAATATGGATTATATTTGTTGAGAAATTGTCATTCACTCTATGATTTAAATAACTGGGTAAGGGATTGATATGAGTTGGGATACTTTGTGGATTATTATGTGAATATGTGATTGTACCATGCTAAGTACCCTCCCTTGGTTACTGTACCCACATGTGGCGTTGGATTATCCGGCATGTGGGCACATTTGGTTATGTTAGTACTTTATCACATGTCGCGTTGGATTATCCAGCGCGTGATAAAGTAGTCTACAAGCGTAGGATTTTCTGACGTGTGTGCTGTAGAGTGGTTAGAGTGGTAGTTCCTTGGTTGGAAAGCTCATCCCTAGATGCAAGGTAGAAATTTGAAACCATGTGGACTATTCAAACAATCCCCGTGTTGGATATAAATATTTATATATATTGTATTATATTATTGTATACTTATGGAATTCGGGGTATATATTTACACAGTATGAGATATTGTGGTCTATATGTATATAACTATATATATTTGTATATATACGTTGACTATTTTAAAGCCATTCTTACATATTCCGTTTTATAAGCCTATGTGGGAACGGGTTGGGTTGAAGTCAAAAGATTTGACTTGGATACTATTATATTATATCAGGGATGTGAGAGTACTTCGATTTCACGTTGATTACGTATGAATAGTTTCAATTGCATGTTTTTAGTATCATTTCCAAACGGTTGGGTTAGTATATTGTTTTTCAAATATAACCAAACACTACTTCAAAAAACGAAATAGACGACGGGAATCCACCGTCGTGTATCATGTTTTAAATCCGACGTGAAATCGACCGCCGTCTTTTAACACATAAAATAACGACGGCAAATAACCGACGTGGTTAATATATTACACATCATAAAAAAAAAATCAAAAACTGACGTCTACTTCATACATAAAAGCATAAAAAGACAACATTCCACTATATTAGACGACGGTTTTAGTAAAACACAGACGTTTAAATAATATTAAATGTCAAAAAAAACTACAAACCCGATGTAAATATTTTTATCAACGTCTCTAATTAAAACAAAACCGACGTGTAAAACTTAGAAACCGTTGTGGTTAATAAATACTATGTTCACTAAATAAAAAAACTGACGTCTAAAACATATAACATGGTAAATTAGACGTCACTTTTGTCAAAAAAAGTGACGTCTTAAAGAGTAAACATGGCATATATTTACTTGGACTGACGTAAAAAAACAAATAACCACGACCCTTTAGGTCACCATAGACATTGAAAATTATTTTGACAGCTTGAACAGAGAAATAAACGACGTGGATTTAATATTACACGTCGGTTAATTAAAATACCTGTCATGTTTAATCCATTTACTATGGCCTAGGAGTCACATTTTAGGACGTTGTTAGTAATTTATAACGTCGGTTTTGATAGACTTTGACGTGGTTAGCATTTTAAAAGTCTCTTTTGTGAGCCACTTAGACGTGTGTAATCTCTATGACGTCATTGCTTTTAGCCTAACCGTCGTTAAAAAGTAAGAAAACGCCTTGAATTATGGATTTGACGTCGGTTATTGTAAAATGAAGGTCGTGGTTAGAGCTTTACTATGTCCCAAGAGTCCAATTATTTAACGTTGTTATATAACTTACTACGTCGGTGATTTGTTTATTCCATGACGTGGCTAGTCTTTGTTAAGTCTCTTTTATAACCTTTTTTGACGTGTGTATTCTCCGAGTTGTTTAATTATAACTGACGTGCAACAATGTTTTTACGATGTTAATCATCAATTGATTATATCCGTCGGTTTGAGCTCTGCCGTCTTGTTATTCCTTATTGTTCGTCGTTGATTATTTTATTTACCGTCGTTGTTTTAAATATTTATTAACTATTTTGAAATTAATTTTAATTAACCGACGTGTTTTCTTTTTCAAATGGAGGTTTTTATTTCATTTTTGCGTTGTCATTCCACGTCGGTTGTGAAAACCCGACGTTGGTTGTTTTGTAGACGTCTCTTTTTGCGATTTTTGTAACTTGACCGTCGTATTTTCAGCTTTAACCCATTATTTTTAATTTTTGATTTGTCGTGCCCAAAGCCTGCAGAATGAAAATGTGATCAGAATTAAAATGATATACAGAGCTATTAATTAATGTCATACAATTAACTGGATAACTAATGTCATATATTACAACAATCAATCAATCCATATATCTTCACACCCATCTTTAATATTCTTACTCCCAAACTCACCCACTAGGTCATCAAATGTGTCAACATTTGGTATCCCTCTAGTAAATGGCTCACACTCAATTCTAATATCACCTAGCACAAATTGGTCATTCCTATGTCCAATTTTACTCAGATCTACAAGGGTAAATCCAAGTTCGTCGACTACAAGGCCCGAAGTGTTATCTATCCAATCACACCTCAAGACTGGGATTCTAAACTTTTGGTAGTCAAGGTCCCAAATTTCTTGAATAACCCCATAAAAACCCATATTGGAGACAATTGGGTTTTTATCCTTGGCCCTAGCAACTTGCATAGTATGTGCAAGTAAATAAACCCCACTATTTTGGACAGTTCGCACATCATCTTGTGCCTTAGTGTTAAATTTGACACCATTAATAAGATAGCTCCTATATGATGGCACTGCCATGCTTGGACTAGCTGCTAACCACCTCAAATTTTTTGATATGCCATTATTGTCTTCCCCATTAAGTTCACTTTGAACCTGCAAATTAAACATATATCTTAATTCAATCTAACATATATATAGAAAGAAAGAAAATTAAAATAAGTTCAATATGTCATTCAATAACATATATACATTAAAGCGTAGCCATTGAATGAAAGTGCTATTGTGCTTATCTTGTAGCCACTTTGTTCTCTTTCTAAATTTTGGATAAGTGGTCTTGATGTGGATCATATGTTCCCTACAATTGACACGAAAAAATCACGCATTACGGTCCTTTGTATATAAGATAAACATAAGGAGTAATAATATTTAAAATGGCTACATATGAAAAATTAAACTCATACATACTCGATATAAGGTAGGACTTCCTCCGTATTCTCCAACACATATAGATGTGCCAGGTTCAACAAGTCCATATCAACTAAGCTCACTGTGCAACCTGATAATGGCATTGAAACTCCCATCTTCTGGCTTGAAGGCACTCCAACTGTACTAACATCAGATAAATGCTCGGTACAAAACTCTACAGGTTCTTCAGCTATATACCGCTCATCAATGCAACCTTCGGGACGAGTACAATTCTGAACATACCCCTTTAGCACTTTCATATATCTTTCAAATGGATACATCCATCTAAAATATACTGGCCCACATAGACGAACTTCTCTGACAAGATGTACTACTAGATGAACCATGATATCAAAGAATGAAGGGGGAAAGTACTTCTTAAGCAAACACAAAGTAACTACTACATCTTCTTCCAACTTATCTAGCTTGGAAATATCTACCGTCTTTGCACATATAGCATTGATATGTGCATTGAAGAAGAAGCACAATCGAGTTATTGCATACCTTGCAGGCTTCTCCAAAACAGAACGAATTGCCACAGGGAGCAATTGTTGCATCAAGGTATGACAATCATGAGATTTAAGGCCAAGAAGTCTTGAATCTTTTAAAGATATAAGATTTTTTATATTTGAAGAATAACCTTCAGGAACCTTCATACCATAAAAAGAATTGCAAACCACTCTCTTCTCTGCTCTTGACAAATTCCAAGGTCCTGGAGGCAAGCGAGTACGTCTTTCTCCATACTCGGGTTGCCAATCAATTTTTACCCCCATGTTCAATAAGTCTAACCGAGCAGCAATCCCATCTTTATTTTTTCCAGGGATCTCTAGCAATGTACCAATGATACTATCGCAAACATTCTTCTCAATGTGCATAACATCTAGGGCATGCTTCACAAGGAGGTATTTCCAATACTTGAGATCGAAGAATTTTGATTTCTTCTTCCAACAAACTCTGTCACCATCATTCTCACCAACATCCCCCATTTTTGAGCCCCATATGTAATTAATATCTTCAACCGTATGCAGCACTTCTTCTCCTTAATTCATACTCGGTTAATGGCTTGGGAGGCATGCCATATTCAGGTTTCCCATTAAAAGTTGCACGTTTTCTCCTATATGGATGATTGATTGGTAACCACTTTCTATGCCCAATGTAACAAATTTTGTGGCCATTTTTCAACCTGTGACTAGGTGTATCATCGCTGCATATTGGACAAGCTTTATATCTTTTAACGACACAACCAGATAAGTTTCCATAGGCAGGAAAGTCATTAATTGTCCACAGTAATACACCTCTGAGTGTAAAGTATTCTCTTATGTGGGCATCATACACTCCTCTAATCCCATCCTACAGAGATTTCAAATCATCAATCAAAGGCTCTAAGTAGACGTCTATATCATTTCCGGGCTGTTTAGGACCGGAAATCAGTAAGGTCAAGATCATGAACTTCCGCTTCATGCATAGCCATGGTGGGAGATTATATGTAACTAACATAACTTGCCAACAACTGTATCTGCTACTTAAAGAACTGCGGGGATTGAATCCATTAGATGAGAGAGCCAATCTCAAGTTTCTTGGCTCATTACCAAAGTCGGGCCATTTTTCATCAACAAGTTTCCAAGATGGGGAATCCGCTAGATGAGACATATGACCGTTAACTGAATTTCTTGCAGCATGCCAAGTCAAACTCTTAGCTGTCTTATGTAATTGAAACATCCTTTTAAACCTTGGAATTGGAGGAAAATACCACACAACCTTCGCTGCCACACCCTCATTCAAAAACCCATCTTTGGTTTCCTTCCACCTTGAGATACCACAAGTAGGACAATTAGTTGCATCCTCATACTCCTTCCTTTACAAAATGCAATCATTGGGACATGCGTGGATTTTCTCATAACTCATCTCTAAAGCAGACAAAGTTTTTTTTGCCTTGTACATAGAGGAAGGTAGTGTATTTCCTTCTGGAAGCAATTCTCCTTGAAGTATCAATAATTTTGTAAAGCAAACATCAGTCATCCCATGTTTTGCTTTCAAACTATATAACTTCACCAAAGCCGACAACTTCGTGTACTTACTGCAACTAGGGTACACGGGTTCATCGCCACACATTGGCAAACTCATAATGATCAGATCCAATATTGGCAAAATCATTATCATCCATCCCTAATTCTTCAGAAACATAACTGAACCTACTTTGCTCATCTTCTTCCACATTTCTACTAGCATTGGTAGTCCATTCCCAAGGTTCACCGTGCCATGTCCAAATCTTATAGCTTTGGTCAATTCCGTTAAAGTATAAGTGTTCCCTTATAATTCCAACCCCAAACAATCGAATATTCCCACATTTAACACATGGACAACGAATCTCAGTTGTATTTCCAAGATGTTCTAACGCAAAATTCAAAAATCCTTCCACCCCTAACTCATATGCCTTCGATCTTTTATCCGCATGCATCCATGACTTATCCATCTCACACTCTATAAAATTCATATAAATATATATATATATATATATATATAAATATATATATATATATATATATATTAAAGTGGAAAGACCAGCAATGAAACACTACCTCATTCAAACAGTAGAGAGCAAAATGAAAATTAAATATAAAACATGGACAAGACGACGGTTTGAACAAAATAATCGTCGTTTAATATAAATTCAGACGACGACATCTATATTCACCGTCGTCATTAAGATACTCAAACCCAGAAATTTCTACGGGTTTTGGTAGCCTAAAGACGACGTTTAATGGAGAAACAGTCGTCTTTAGGCTACCAGTTGTGGCTTAAAACTCAGACGATGGGAGTAAATGAACAACCGACGTATAATAAACATTTGGACAACAGTTTGATCTGTCAACCGCCATTGTAGTTAAAAAAAACAGCTTAAATCTCCCATCCCCATTCCTTTTCCAAGAACCCGTGGCCAAACAAACATAAAAGAACCCAAACAGAGAGTAATTATTACAAGAATGCAAACACCAAAACATAAAAGAACCCTAATATAGCTACCAATTAAGAACCCATAGCTACCAACGAAAACATTTATGGATTTAAGAAGAGATTAGGGTTAAGGGACTAGGGTTTTACTTACATGGATATTGAGAGAGAGCTTGGAGAATCTACGTACCCAATGCTTTGAGTGAGAGCTGAGAGAATATAACAAAAGTGTGAGAGAGAGCTGAGAGAATTAGGGTTAAAGGGACTAGGGTTGTACTTACATGGATATTGAGAGAGAGCTGCAAGAATATAACAACTGCTTGAGAGAGAGATTGGAGAATCTACATACCCAATGCTTTGAGAGAGAGCTGAGAAAATATAACAGAAGCTTGAGAGAGAGTTGAGAGAATTAGGGTTAAAGAGACTAGGGTTGTACTTACATGGATATTGAGAGAGAGCTAAGAGAATATAACAACTGCTTGAGAGAGAGCTTGGAGAATCTACCCAACGATTTGAGAGAGAGCGAAAACTTTCAGACAAATTTATGTTGAAGAGAGAGAATGAACTATTTGAGGGTTAAAGGGAAATTCTGAAAATTTTAGGTCGCGGTCAAAGATTTTAAAGTACCGTGTTTTTCAACGACGACGGTCAATACTTATATGGACGTCTAATTTTTACTTACGAAGGTGGTTTCTACACAAGACCGACGTTGTAAACATAACGTACGTCGCTATTTAATAACCGACGTTGTAAACATAACGTACGTTGTAAACACAACGACGGTTAGGTTTTACCGTCGTTTTAAACAAAATATAACGTCTTGGTTTAAAAAACTCCGTCGTTTGGACTGATTTACCACGACGGTTACTATTTGTATTTAAATTTTTTGTTTTGTCATTAACACCCTTTGTTTTCTTGTAACAGGTCAATTAAAATGTTTAACATTCATATAAATAAAAATTCACGTAAACAGCAGGCCATTTGGAAAAATCTACACGGCACTCCTGAACAACCAATAGAGTGTGGCTATTACGTGATGCGATTCATGAGAGATATAATTCATGGTCCAGACCTAAATTTCGAGAAGAAGGTAAAACGCAACATTGTAGATATACTTTCTTTATTTTACTACGTCATATTTTTGTTTAAAACCATCGTTTGTATCCTTATAACACGTCGGTGTTTTGGTTTATTTTACAGTTTGACAAGAAAAAAGATAAACTTCAGTATAAACAGGAGGATATTGACGAAGTTAGGCATGAATGGGCAGAATTCGTGAGCAAGCAATTACTGAAGGATAAATATTTATGAACAATGTTCAGGTTTAATTTAGTTTATTTAAAATGTACATAAATATTTTGTTGTAATCAAGCGAACAAAAATCAAAAAAATTAAATTTTGTTTTAAAACTTGTTTAGTTCCCAAACACCGACGTCTGATTCTAATTTACACGTCTCATACGTGTACACAATGGTCGTCTTGCAGTAAATCGAAATATAACATCGACGGTAATTCTTAAAAACGACGTGTAATAGACATAACAACGACGGTTTATAATTAATTCATCCTATATAAATGAATTTGTATTCATATACTACGTCGGTTAGTATAACCTTATCGACGTCATAATACTATACAAAGGCGGATATTCTTAAATATTCGCCTTTATATATTTAAACAACGTCAGTTATATATACTAAAATGACGTATAATAGTAATAACAACGACGGTTTATAATTAATTCATCTTGTATAAATGAATTTGTATTCATATACTACGTCGGTTAGTATAACCTTATCGACGTGATAATACTATACAAAGGCGGATATTCTTAAATATCCGCCTTTATATATTTAAACAGCGTCAGTTATATACACTAAAATGACGTGTAATAATCATAACAACGACGGTTTATAATTAATTCATCCTGTGTATATTCTTAAATATAGTTTCAACGTCGCTTTATTATGTTTTAAGTCGTTGTAAAGGGATACAACGTCGGCTAGGTCATTTTTAATTTAATTTTTATTGACTTTTATATTTTATTTAAATCCATATTAAATTCAAAACTAAATCCAAAAATTAAACTGAAAACTACCAAGCATTGGAATATTGTCTCTATCCTAAAGCTTTAAAAAATATAATTTTGGAAATATTTTTTTTATTGTATTTAATTACTAATATTAATAATATATTCAAAACAAAATCCGAAAAATATACCGGCAAATTCTATGCACTGATTTAGACAATATCTTGCCCGTTAAGGCCTGAAAAATGTAATTTTAGTTTTCAAAGTTCAAATGATAACAAAATTCAAACAAATTTAGAGACAAAGCATGGTACTCCTTATACTTTACATAACATAACCCTAAGGTTTATGTGATCCATTGGTGCCCATAAATTCAAAATTATGAAATCCATATTTTAGCCTACTATTGTAGAAGGCAATGTTGTAAGGAATCCATAGCAATTTTCGGTTCATTTTTCTTGAACTTGTGTATTTTTTAAAAATTATTTTAAAATTTAGGGTTTAGGGTTTAGGGTTTTTTGAAACGACGCCGGTTTTCTCCCGCTGTTTTTGGTCAACTACATTAACAAAGACTAATTGAATTCGGTTTACGACGTCGGTTATAAAATAGCGACGTTCTTAGTGTTTACAACGTCGGGATTTTATAAAAACCGCCGTTGTAAGTAATTATTAGACGTCAGCCTAAGTGTTGACCGTCGTGGTTGAAAAACGCGGTACTTTAAAATTTTTGACCGCGACCTAAAATTTTCAGAGTTTCCCTTTAACCCTCAAATAGTTCATTCTCTCTCTTCAACATAAATTTGTCTGAAAGTTTTCGTTCTCCCAGCTCTCTCTCAGTATCCATGTAAGTACAACTCTAGTCCCTTTAATCCTAATTCTCTCAGCTCTCTCTCAAGCTTTTGTTATATTCTCTCAGCTCTCTCTCAAAGCATTGGGTACGTAGATTCTCCAAGATCTCTCTCAAAGCATTTGGTACGTAGATTCTCCAAGATCTCTCATTGGGTACGTAGATTCTCCAAGCTCTCTCTGAAGCAGTTGTTATATTCTCGCAGCTCTCTCTCAATATCCATGTAAGTACAACCCTAATCTCTTCTTAAATCCATAAATGTTTTCGTTGGTAGCTATATTAGGGTTTTGGTGTTTGCAATCTTGTAATAATTGCTCTCTGTTTGGGTTCTTTTATGTTTGTTTGGCCATGGGTTCTTGGCAAAGGAATGGGGATGGGAGATTTAAGCTTTTTTTTTTTTTAACTACGACGACGGTTGAAGGATCAAACCGTCGTCCAAATGTTTATTATACGTCGGTTGTTCATTTACTCCCGTCGTCTGCGTTTTAAGCCGCAACTGGTAGCCTAAAGACGACTGTTTCTCCAAAAAACGTCGTCTTTAGGCTACTAGAACACCGTTCAAATTTCTGGGTTTGGGTATCTTAATGACGACGGTGACTATAGATGCCGTCGTCGGAATGTATATTAAACGACGATTATGTTTTTAAACCATCGTCTTTTCCATGTTTTATATTTAATTTTCATTTTGTTCTCTGCTATTTGAATGAGGTAGTGTTTCATTGCTGGTCTTTCCACTTTAATATATATATATTTATATGAATTTGATAGAGTGTGAGATGGATAAGTCATGGATGCATGCGGATAAAAGATCGAAGGCATATGAGTTAGGGGTGGAAGGATTTTTGAATTTTGCGTTAGAAAATCTTGGAAATACAACTGAGATTCGTTGTCCATGTGTTAAATGTGGGAATATTCGATTGTTTGGGGTTGGAATTATAAGGGAACACTTATACTTTAATGGAATTGACCAAAGCTATAAGATTTGGAGATGGCACGGAGAACCTTGGGAATGGACTACCAATGCTAGTAGAAATGTGGAAGAAGATGAGCAAAGTAGGTTCAGTTATGTTTATGAAGAATTAGGGACGGATGATAATGATTTTGCCAATATTGGATCTGATCCTTATGAGTTTGCCAATGTGATTGGGGATGGCGATGAACCCTTGTACCCTGGTTGCAGTAAGTACACAAAGTTGTCGGCTTTGGTGAAGTTATATAATTTGAAAGCAAAACATGGGATGAGTGATGTTTGCTTTACAGAATTATTGATACTTCAAGGAGAATTTCTTCCAGAAGGAAATACACTACCTTCCTCTATGTACGAGGCAAAAAAGACCTTGTCTGCTTTAGGGATGAGTTATGAGAAAATCCACGCATGTTCCAATGACTGCATTTTGTATCGGAAGGAGTATGAGAATGCAACTAATTGTCCTACTTGTGGTATCTCAAGGTGGAAGGAAACCAAGGATGGGTTCTTGAAAGAGGGTGTGGCAGCGAAGGTGGTGTGGTATTTTCCTCCAATTCCAAGGTTTAAAAGGCTGTTTCAATCACATAAGACAGCTAAGAGTTTGACTTGGCATGCTGCAAGAAAATCAGTTGACGGTTATATGTCTCATCCAGCGGATTCCCCGTCTTGGAAACTTGTTGATGAAAAATGGCCCGACTTTGGTAATGAGCCAAGAAACTTGAGATTGGCTCTCTCATCTGATGGATTCAATCCCCACAGTTCTTTAAGTAGCAGATGCAGTTGTTGGCCAGTTATGTTAGTTACATATAATCTCCCACCATGGCTATGCATGAAGCGGAAGTTCATGATGTTGACTATACTGATTTCCGGTCCTAAACAGCCCGGAATGATATAGACGTCTACTTAGATCCTTTGATTGATGATTTGAAATCTATGTGGGATGGGATTAGAGGAGTGTATGATGCCCACATAGGAGAATACTTTACACTTAGAGCTGCATTACTGTGGACAATTAATGATTTTCCCGCTTATGGAAACTTATCTGGTTGTGTTGTTAAAGGATATAAAGCTTGTCCAATATGCAGCGATGATACACCTAGTCACAGGTTGAAAAATGGCCACAAAATTTGTTACATTGGGCATAGAAAGTGGTTACCAATCAATCATCCATATAGGAAGCGATGTGCAGCTTTTAATGGGAAACCTGAATATGGCATGCCCCCCGAGCCATTAACAGGAGAAGAAGTGCTGCATATGGTTGAAGATATTAATTACATATGGGGCTCGAAAAATGGGGGAAGTGTTGGTGAGAATGATGGTGACAGAGTTTGTTGGAAGAAGAAATCAAAATTCTTTGATCTTGAGTATTGGAAATACCGCCCTGTGAGGCATGCCTTAGATGTTATGCACATTGAGAAGAATGTTTGCGATAGTATCATTGGTACATTGCTAGAGATCCCTGGAAAAAATAAAGATGGGATTGCTGCTCGGTTAGACTTATTGAACATGGGGGTAAAAATTGATTTGCAACCCGAGTATGGAGAAAGACGTACTCGCTTGCCTCCAGGGCCTTGGAATTTGTCAAGAGCAGAGAAGAGAGCGGTTTGCAATTCTTTTTATGGTATGAAGGTTCCTAAAGGTTATTCTTCAAATATAAAAAATCTTGTATCTTTAAAAGATTCAAGAGTTCTTGGCCTTAAATCTCATGATTGTCATACCTTGATGCAACAATTGCTCCCTGTGGCAATTCGTTCTGTTTTGGAGAAGCCTGCAAGCTATGCAATAACTCGATTGTGCTTCTTCTTCAATGCTATATGTGTAAAGACGGTAGATGTTTCCAAGCTAGATAAGTTGGAAGAAGATGTAGTAGTTACTTTGTGTTTGCTTGAGAAGTACTTTCCCCCTTCATTCTTTGATATCATGGTTCATCTAGTAGTACATCTTGTCAGAGAAGTTCATCTATGTGGGCCAGTATATTTTAGATGGATGTATCCGTTTGAAAGATATATGAAAGTGCTAAAGGGGTATGTTCAGAATCGTACTCGTCCCGAAGGTTGCATTGCTGAGCGGTATATAGCTGAAGAAGCTGTAGAGTTTTGTACCGAGCATTTATCTGATGTTAGTACAATTGGAGTGCCTTCAAGCCAGAATATGGGAGTTTCAAAGCCATTATCAGGTTGCACAGTGAGCTTAGTTGATATGGACTTGTTGAAGCAGGCACATCTATATGTCTTGGAGAATACGGAGGAAGTCCTACCTTATATCGAGTACGTATGAGTTTAATTTTTCATATATATGTAGCCATTTTAAATTTTAAGGGACCGTAATGCGTGTTTTTTTCGTGTCAATTGTAGGGAACATATGATCCACATCAAGACCACTTATCCGTAATTTAGAAGGAGAACAAAGTGGCTACAAGATAAGCACAATAGCACTTTCATTCAATGGCTACGTGTTAAGGTATATATGTTATTGAATGACATATTCAACTTATTTTAATTTTCTTTCTTTTTATATATATGTTAGATTGAATTAATATATATGTTTAATTTGTAGGTTCAAAGTGAATTTAATGGGGAAGATTGTAATGGCATATCAGAAAATTTGAGGTGGTTAGCAGCTGGTCCAAGCATGGTAGTGCCATCATATAGGAGCTATCTTATTAATGGTGTCAAATTTAGCACCAAGGCACAAGATGATGTGCGAACTGTCCAAAATAGTGGAGTTTATTTACTTGCACATACTATGCAAGTTGCTAGTGCCAAGGATAAAAACCCTATTGTCTCCAATATGGGTTTTTATGGGGTTATTCAAGAAATTTGGGATCTTGACTACCAAAAGTTTAGAATCCCAGTCTTGAGGTGTGATTGGATAGATAACCCTTCGGGCCTTGTAGTCGACGAACTTGGATTTACCCTTGTAGATCTGAGTAAAATTGGACATAGGAATGACCAATTTGTTATGGCTTCTCAAGTCAAACAAGTATTTTATGTTGATGACCCAATGCATCGTGGTTGGTCGGTAGTGTTATCAATGCCTAAGAGAGAATATAATGATGTTATTGGTGATGATGTGCTAGGTGATATTAGAATTGAGTGTGAGCCATTTTCTAGAGGGATACCAAATGTTGACACATTTGATGACCTAGTGGGTGAGTTTGGGAGTGAGAATATTAGAGATGGGTGTGAAGATATATGGATTGATTGATTGTTGTAATGTATGACATTAGTTATGCAGTTAATTGTATGACATTAATTCATAGCTCTGTATATCATTTTAATTCCGATCACATTTTCATTCTGCAAGCTTTGGGCACAACAAATCAAAAATTAAAAAATAATCGGTTAAAGCTGAAAATACGACGGTCAAGTTACAAAAATCGCGAAACGAGACGTCTTAAAAACAACCAACGTCGGGGTTTTACAACCGACGTGGAATGACAACGCAAAAATGAAATAAAAACCGCCATTTGAAAAAGAAAACACGTCGGTTAATTATAATTCATTTCAAAACGGTTAATATTGTTGTTTTTACGTCAGGTCAAGTAAATATATGCCATGCTATATGTTTTAGACGTCCGTTTTTTTATTTAGTGAACGTAGTATTTATTAACCATGGCGGTTTCTAAGTTTGACACGTCGGTTTTGTTTGATTTAGAGACGTTGATAAAACTATTTACGTCGGTTTTATAGTTGTTTTTGACATTTAAAATTATTTAAACGTCTGTTTTTTACTAAAACCGTCGCCTATTATAGTCGAAAGGTCTCTTTTTATGCTTTTATTTATCAAATCGACGTCGGTTTTAGTTTTTTTATGACGTGTAATATATTAACCACGTCGTTTTTTTGTGTTCAAGCCGTCAAAATCATTTTCAACGTCTGTGGTGATATAAAGGGCCGTGGTTATTATTGTTTTTACGTCAGTTGAAGTAAATATATGCCATGTTATATGTTTTAGACGTCTGTTTTTTTGTTTAGTGAACGTAGTATTTATTAACCACGACGGTTTCTAAGTTTGACACGCCGATTTTGTTTGATTTAGAGACGTTGATAAAACTATTTACGTCGGTTTTATAGTTGTTTTTGACATTTAAAATTATTTAAACGTCTGTGTTTTACTAAAACCGTCGTGTATTATAGTCGAAAGGTCTCTTTTTATGCTTTATGTACCAAATCGACGTCGGTTTTAGTTTTTTATGACGTGTAATATATTAACCACGTCGTTTGTTTTGTGTTCAAGCCGTCAAAATCATTTTCAACGTCTGTATTGATATAAAGGGTTGTGGTTATTGTTTTTTTACGTCAGTTCAAGTAAATATATGCCATGTTATATGTTTTAAACATCAGTTTTTTCATTTAGTGAACGTAGAATTTATTAACCACGACAGTTTTTAAGTTTAACACGTCGGTTTTTGTTTGTTTAGAGACGTTGATAATCATATTTACGTCGGTTTTGTAGTTGTTTTTGACATTTAACATTATTTAAACATCTGTGTTTTACTAAAACCGTCGTCTATTATAGTCGAAAGATCTCTTTTAATGCTTTTATGTATGAAATCTACGTCGGTTTTAGTGTTTTACGGACGTGTACTATATTAACCACGTCGTTTGTTTTGTGTTCAAGCCGTCAAAATAATTTTCTACGTCTGTGGTGACCGAAAAGGTCGTGGTTATTTTTGTTTTTACGTCAGTTCAAGTAAATATATGCCATGTTATATGTTTTAGACGTCAGTTTTTTCATTTAGTGAACGTAGTATTTATTCACCACGACGGTTTCTAAGTTTTACACGTCGGTTTTTTTTTTATTTAAAGACGTTGATAAGCATATTTACGTCGGTTTTGTAGTTGTTTTTGACATTTAACATTATTTAAACGTCTGTGTTTTACGAAAACCGTCGTCTATTATAGTCGAAAGGTCTCTTTTTAAGCTTTTATGTATGAAATCTACGTCGGTTTTAATGGTTTACTGACGTGTACTATATTAACCACGTCGGTTATTTGCCGTCGTTATTTCATGTATGAAAAGACGGCGGTCGATTTCTCGTCGGTTGTAAACCATGATACACGACGGTGGATTACCGTCGTCTATTTCGTTTTTTGTAGTAGTGAGAGAATTTGAGGAAGGAAGGAAAGTGTTTGAGAACTTTAGAGAGAGGAGAAGTGTTTGAGAGATTTGGAGAATTTTGGAAGAGAATTTTGGAAAAGTAAGGAAAGTGGTGTTTGGGAACTTTGTGGATTTTGGAAGAGAGTGTTTGAGAACATGGGGAATTTGGAAAGAATGTGTTTGAGGACTTTGAGAATTTGGATGAGAGTGTTTGAGGACTTTGAGAATTTGGAAGAGAATGTGTTTGAGGACTTTGAGAATTTGGAAGAGAGTGTTTGAGAACATGGGGAATTTGGAAGAGAAAGTGTTTGAGGACTTTGAGAATTTGGAAGAGAGTGTTTGAGAACATGGGGAATTTGGAAGAGAGTGTGTTTGAGGACTTTGAGAATTTGGAAGAGAATGGGAATTGTGTTTGGAGAATTTAGAAGAAGAGAAGAGGGTGTTTGAGAACATGGGGAATTTGGAAGAGAGTGTGTTTGAAGAACTAGAAAAGAAGATAAGGGAAGGAAGATGAGCTCTAGAGAAGTGCTTGAGAGCTCCCCCCCTTGGGGTGTGTTTACAAACTTAGAGAACTTCCCTATTTATAGGCCTAGGGGAAGTGAAAATCTTAATATACAAGTGAGTTCACTAATCACATTAACTTCACCAACTTACAACACTTAATTCATTAACTTAACCTAGCACACAATTGCATTTGTAAACAATTATTCTTGTCTTTAAGCTTAGTGTTGCAGCATCCACTTCATCTTCTTTTACTTCATTTGGCTGCTGCAAAATTCCACTCAAATATAAGAAATGCATCTGCTTCACCTAACTTCCCCACAATCAATAACACCTCATCGCTACTACAAAAAAGGCAAAAGACGACGGAAATTCACCGTCGTGTATCGGGTTTTCAAACCGTCGTAAAATCGACCGACATCTTTTGCAAAGTAAAACCACGACGCGAAATCACCATCGTTGTAATGACAAACAACGTCATTAACAAAAAAAAAACCGACGTCTGTATACTAAAAAATGAACCAAAAAATGGTCGTGGAAAAGAATAGACGACCTATTTTATACAAACCCCGTCGTTTAAATAAATACAATACGTCTTTAAATAAATAAAATACGACGTTATTTAAACATACGACGTCCAATGTATTTATATAACCGTCGTGAAATACTTTTTCCACTTCGTTTTTTTCATTAATATTGACGTGGAAATAGCGGTCAGGGTACATCACCGTCGTTGTTCTAACAAACAACGTCATTAACAAAAAAAAAACCGACGTCTGTATACTGAAAAATGAGCCAAAAAATTGTCAAGGATAAGAATAGACGACCTATTTTATACAAACTCCGTCGTGTAAATAAATACAATACGTCATTAAATAAATAAAATACGACGTTATTAAACTATACGACGTCTGGAATATTTATATAACCGTCGTGAAATGATTTTTCCACTTCGTTTTTTCCATTAATATTGATGTGGAAATAGCGGTTAGGGTAATTAACCGTCGTTGTTATAACAAACAACGTCATTAACAAAAAACACCGACGTCTGTATACTAAAAAATGAGACAAAAAATTGTCAAGGATAAGAATAGACGACCTATTGTATACAAACACAGTCGTGTAAAGACATATACTACGTCTTTAAATAAATAACATACGACGTTATTCAGAAATACGATGTCGCATATATTTTTATAACCGTCGTGAAATGGTTTTTCCACTTCATTGTATATAAAATAAACGACGTGGAAAATATGTTAGGCTCATGACTTACGACATATTTATTTCTATAAACGTCGTCGTATTTTATATACAACGTCGTAATCATGTAAAAGACAGCCATGTTTCTCTATTTATACGTCGTCTTTACCAAAATAATAGTCGTCTAATATATCTGAGACGGCGAAGTTTTTCAGCCAATCGACGTGGAAAATATATGTAACGACATAAGAATAAAAAAAGAGACGTGGATATTTAATATAACGTTGTTTTTGTAAAAGAACGACGTCAAAATATCTTTTTACGTCGACAAATTTACCTCTGGATATCAAATTACGTCGTGAATTGTTTATTTTATACTTCGTTTTTTATATAACAAGCGACGTGGTAAAATTTTAAGACGACGATTTTTTATTTGTTACGGACGAGTTCATGCTCTAAGACGTCGTCTTTTGTAACATTTAGGTTCGATATCTGTCGTTTTAGACATCGGTATTATGGTACTGGAGTCGTGTTATTTGTAATTACATGTCGGCTCTTTATGCTTCTCCGACGTGATATCGTTAATAACTGTTTCACAATACCGTTGTCTTTCTTCAATTTTACTTCGCTTTTAGACATCGGTAAATTCAATGCCGTCGTTGAATGCTCCAAAACGTCGTTTTTTATTGACAATTTTTTTGAAAACAGACGTCTGTTTTTCACAGTTTTATGAGGACCGTCGTTTTAGAATACTGAACCAGTATTTTATGTACTGATTGTTTTGTGGCCAAAACCTGCATAATGAAAGTGAAGAAAACACATTACAATTTATTACAAAATTAATGTCATACAGTAGTGCTGTTTAGGGCATAAGTAATTTCATAAATTACAAGAGCATCATTCAATCCATATATCTTCACACCCATCTCGAATATTTTGACTCCCAAACTCACCCACTAGTTCATCAAATGTGTCAACATTTGGCATCCCTCTAGTAAATGGCTCACACTCAATTCTCACATCACCTAAGACATCATCACCAATAACATCATTATATTCTCTATTAGGCGCTGATAACACTACCGACCAACCATGATGCATCGGGTCGTCAACAAAAAATACTTGTTTGACTTGAGAAGCCAAAACAAATTGGTCATTCCTATGTCCAATTTTACTCAAATCTACAAGGGTAAATCCAAGTTCGTCGACTACAAGGCCGGAAGTACTATCTATCCAATCACACCTAAAGACTGGGATTGTAAACTTTTGGTTGTCAAGGTCCCAAATTTCTTGAATGACACCATATTTGAGAGAATTGGGTTTTTATCCTTGGCACTAGCAACTTGCATGGTATGTGCAAGTAAATAAACTCCACTATTTTGAACTGTCCGCACATCATCTTGTGCCTTGATGTTAAATTTAACACCTTTAATAAGATAGCTCCTATATAATGGCACTGCCATGTTTGGACCAGCTGCTAGCCACCTTAAATTTTCTGATACCCCAGGATTGCCTCCCTCATCAAGTTCACTTTGAACCTGCAAATTAATCATATCTTAATTCAATCTAACATAGAAAGAAGAAAATTAAAAGTCCAATATGTTATTGAATAACATATACCTTGAAGTGTAGCCATTGAATAAAAGTGCTATTGTGCTTATCTTGCAGCCACTTTGTTCTCTTTCTAAATTTTGGATAAGCGGCCTTAATGTGGATCATATGTTCCCTACATGACACGAAAAATTCAAGCATTACGGTCCCAATCAATTATTGCATACCTTAAATTTAACATGAGGAATAATTTAAAATGGAAACTTAAAGAATAAAACTCATACTCGATATAAGGTAGGACTTCCTCCGTATTCTCCAAGACATATAGATGTGCTTGGTTCAACAGGTCCCGATCAACAACGCTCACTGTGCAACCTGATAATGGCTTTGAAACTCCTATCTTCTGACTTGATTGCACTCAAATTGTACTAATATCAGATAAATGTTCAGTGAAAAATTCTACAGCTTCTTCAGCTATAAAACGCTCCGCAATGCAACCGTCGGGATGAGTACGGTTCTGAACATACCCCTTTAGAACTTTCATATATCTTTCAAACGGATACATCCATCTAAAATATACTGGGCCACATAGACGAACTTCTCTGACAAGATGTACTACTAGATGAACCATGATATCGAAGAATGAAGGTGGAAAGTATTTTTCAAGCAAACACAAAGTAACTACTACATCTTCTTCCAACTTATCTAGCTTGGAAACATCAACCTTCTTTGCACATATAGCATTGAAGAAGAAGCACAAACGAGTTATTGCATACCTTGCAGGCTTCTCCAAAACAGAACGAATTGCCACAGGGAGCAATTGTTGCATTAAGGTATGACAATCATGTGATTTAAGGCCAAGAAGTCTTGAATCATGTAAAGATACAAGATTTTTTATATTTGAAGAATAACCTTCAGGGACTTTCATACCATAGAAAGAATTGCAAACCTCTCTCTTCTCTGCTCTTGACAAATTCCAAGGCCCTGGAGGCAAACGAGTACTTCTTTCTCCATACTCGGGTTGCAAATCAGTTTTGACCCCCATGTTCAATAAATCTAACCGAGCAGCAATCTCATCTTTATTTTTTCCAGGGATCTCCAACAATGTATCAATGATACTATCACAAACATTCTTCTCAATGTGCATAACATCTAGGACATGCCTCACTGGAAGGCATTTCCAATACTCAAGATCAAAGAATTTTGACTTCTTCTTCCAACAAACTCTGTCATCATCATTTTCACCTCCACCTCCCCCTTTTTTCGAGCCCCATATGTAATTAATATCTTCAACCATATGCAGCACTTCTTCTCCCGTTAATGGCTCCAGAGGCGTGCCATATTCAGGTTTCCCATTAAAAGCTGCATGTTGCCTCCTATATGGATGATTGATTGGTAACCATTTTCTATGCCCAATGTAACAAATTTTGTGGCCATTTTTCAACCTGTGACTAGGTGTATCATCGCCGCATATTGGACAAGCTTTATATCCTTTAACAACACAACCAGATAAGTTTCCATAGGCGGGAAAATCATTAACGGTCCACAGTAATGCAGCTCTGAGTGTAAAGTATTCTCCTATGTGTGCATCATACACTCCTCTAATCCCATCCCACAAAGATTTTAAATCATCAATCAAAGGCTCCAAGTAGACGTCTATATCATTTCCGGGTTGTTTAGGACCGGAAATCAATAAAGTCAACATCATGAACTTTCGTTTCATGCACATCCATGGTGGGAGATTATATGTAACTAAGATAACTGGCCAGCAACTATATCTGCTACTTAGAGAACTGTGGGGATTGAATCCATCAGATGAAAGAGCCAATCTCAAGTTTCTCGGTTCATTACCAAACTCGGGCCATTTATCATCAACAAGTTTCCAAGACGGGGAATCCGCCAGATGAGACATCTAACCGTCAATTGATTTTCTAGCAGCATGCCAAGTTAAATTCTTAACTGTCTCATGTGATTGAAACATCTTTTTAAACCTTGGAATTGGAGGAAAATACCACAACACCTTCGCTGCCACACCCTCTTTCAAGAATCCATCTTTGGTTTCCTTCCACCTTGAGATACCACAAGTAGGACAATTAGTTGAATTTTCATACTCCTTCCTATACAACATGCAATCATTGGGGCATGCGTGGATTTTCTCATAACTCAGCCCCAATGCACACAAAGTCTTTTTTGCCTCATACATAGAGGCCGGTATTGTATTTCCTTCTGGAAGCAACTCGCCCTGAAGTATCAATAATTCTGTAAAACATACATCACTCATCCCATGTTTTGCCTTCAAATTATACAACTTCACTAATGCCGATAACTTGGTGTACTTTCTACAACCAGGGTACAATGGTTGATCTCCATCCCCAATCACATTAGCAAACTCATAAGGATCGGATCCAAAATCACCAAAATCACCAAAATCATTAGCATCCATCTCTATTTCTTCAGACACAAAACTGTACCTACTATGGTCATCATCTTCTTCAACATTTCTACTAGCATTAGTAGTTGGTTCCCAAGGTTCTCCATGAAATGTTCAATTCTTATAGCTTTGGTCAACTCCATTAAAGTATAAGTGATCCCTTATAATTCCAACCCAAACAATTTCAAATTCGCACATTTAACACATGGACAACAGATATGCGTTGTAGTTAGAAGATTTTCTACAGAAAATTGCAAAAATGCTTCCACCCCTAACTCATATACCTTTGATCTTCTATCCGAGTGCATCCATGACTTATCCATCTCCGACACTATATCCTATTATCTATAATAAGGTGAAAAGACAAGCAATGACTATCACTATAGCAGATTATATAAGGTTTTAATAGCAAATAATATAGTATACAGACGACGGTTTTTAAACAACAACAGACGTATTCCACATATATAGACAACGGATTTTAAAAAAAACGTCGTCTAATGCTAGCAAGAAACATACGCCAGCGAACTTGAACCACGACGGTAGTTAAAAACTGCGTCGTGGTATGTATTTACAAACGACGGTTTGTTAAAAAAACCGTCGTCGTATGCATAAAAAGATATCGAAATCCCAGTTTATTTTCAAGAACCCAAAATATATTAAGAACACAACATATAAATTAATTTTTATGTTGGGTATTAAGAACACGTATACTAAGCACGAAACCAACATATACTAAGCATGAAAACATTAAATCCATTCCCGATTCATAATAACAGAGAGTGATTAAAAGATCCGACAACATTATATCCATTCACGATTCATGAAAATATTAAACATTAAACACATTAATCCATACCGTCGACAACATTAAAAAATCACAAAACCTTTTACCACAGAACTGAATATCATTCAATGAATTTACAAGCATGAGATTAGGGTTTGTACTTACAGGTAGGCAGAGCTCACAGATTATGGCCAACTTGGATTCGACGGAGTTGTAAACTTGGCCAACTTGGATTCGACGGAGAGCCCAACTTTGAATTAGAGTTGAAGTGAGAGAGCGGAGCGAAATGTTTTAGGTCACAGACTATGGCCAACTTGATTCAGGGTTACAAGTATAAGAGTTAGAGCGAAATCTGAAAATTTTAGGTCAATGTGAAATTTTTAGAAAACGCGCTTTTTAAAAAACATCGACGGAAACAACAAAACAACCGTCGTTAAAAGTTCAACCTAAACATGATGCTTATTTAAAAAATGACGTCGTTGTAAATATCCTTACGACGCAAAACCAAACTACCGTCGTTAAACCCTAATAGACAAATATAACCTAAACCCTAAACCCTAATAAATAAAACCACAATTATATATATATTTTTTAAAAAAATAATTTCTCCAAAGGGATTAGGGTTTTATGGCCTAAAGTATCTCTTCCATAAAACCCTAAACCCTAATCCCTTTTCTAAATTTATATAAACCCTAAACCCTAAACCATGAAAGTATAAGTAATGTATGGACTCATGAAAACATTTCTCTTTTTGGTTTTAATTTTAAATTTGTATAACTCAAACTTAATTTTTTAAAGCTTAAGGGGGAAGAAAATATCTTAATGACTTCATAGGAGTTGACGTTGCATTTTTTGGATTTATTTTAAATTTATTATGAATATTTCGAATTAAATAGAATAAAATATTATTAAAAAAACCCACAAACCACTTCGGCGTTAATAAATTAACGACGTTTTAAATTATAATAAACAAATTAATTTTTAAACAAACGTCGTTTAAAGTTAAAACCATGGCCATTTTTACACAGAAAACGACATACAAACTATTTTCCACGACCTAAACGTGTATAATGTAATTAATAAACGTCGGTATATTACAAAAAAACGACGTGTTAAATAATATACCATGACGCGAAAGATTAATTTATCGACTTATTATTTTGGAGTATACTACGACGGTACCTACAACACTACTGTCGTGTTTATTTACCACGTCCTAAGTTCAAATTACCGTCGTATTTTTTCAATTTATACGTCTGCCTTCTCTGTAAACCGCCGTCTTATTTTTTAGGGAGTTTCACTAAAACACCCAAAATGGGGGCTGAAATTATAAAAAAACCCAACACCCAAAACACTTTATAAACACACCCAAAACCCATCATTACACACACTCAAAATCCATTTATAAACACACCCAAAAAATATACAATTGTTGATTGTGGGGTTGATTTTGAGTGTGTTTCTATGTTTAAATAGTGTTAGGGTTTTTTTATAAATACATGTCTAGGATTGGGTTTATTTATAAATATCTATATTTTTTTATAGCTTTTTAAAATTAATTAATTTTTCTTTTATTTTGGTAATATCTTTCTTAACACAAAACAAAATTTAATTCTCAATCCTCAACAACATTTTCATCTTAAAAGGCAAATCTCTTCGTGTTAAATATTGATCAATATTTACACAATATATGTACACAAATTTGGCAAATACATCGTGGTTTCTTTTCTGCCTTCACCCTCAGCTTGTTCAACTGTTTCTTCCTCTCATATGCAAGCTGGGCCCTCTCCTTCCTCTTGTTCTCAAGCTCCTGCACAGCCACAGATGAATATCTAATAATTTCAAAAAATCAAAATCAACAAAGTGTGAAAAGCTCACTCCTCGATTCCTGGTTACATTGTAGTCCCCTTTTCCACAGTGATCAACTTCAAAACTCCTGTGTGGCAAGGGTGGAACCAGCCTTAGAACCTGTTGTGGGTTGTGCGGCTGCAAACCCATACAGGTTCTAAGGCTGGTTCCACCCTTGCTACACAGGAGGATGTAGCAAACCCATGCTTGGTCTTGTGAGGAATCATTCTGCAAACCCATTTGCTTTCAGAAAGACAATTTCTTGTGAGGAATCATTCTGCAACCCTAATGGAAAACTGAGAGTTAAAAAACGCGTGAAAAAATCATATTTAAACAAAATATCGTAAATATCCACGTCGGTTCTAATATACATAGCGACATCATATTTGACTAATCAACGTCAGTTTAGATAAACAAGTGCCGTCATAACTAAATCGGAAATCCAAAAGTCATTTGGCGAGTATTAAAAAGAGAACGACGTCGTTTTCAGAATCATAAAGTAACCACGTCGGTTTATTAAAATACACAGTCGTCATTTTAAAGAAACCACGGTTTAGAAATGCGCCCTTCGATAATCATCGACAGAAAACAAAAAATCCGTCGTTAAAAATATAAATAAACATGACGCTTATTACATTTATACCCTAAACCCTAAACCATAAAATATAAACCCTAAATTATATATATATATGTTTAAATAATTTTAGAAAAGGGTTTATGGTTTTACTGCCTAATATATTAACCATAAACCTTAAACCCCAAAAATAAACCTTTATCCCCCTAAACCCTAAACCATTAAAGTATAAGTGATGTTGTGACTCATGAAAGCATTTTTCTTTTTTGTGGTAATTTTAAATTTGTATAACTCAAACTTAATTTTTTAAAGCTTAAGGGGGAAGAAAATATCTCAATGACTTCTTAGGAGTTGACGTTGCATTTTTTGGATTTATTTTAAATTTATTATGAATATTTCGAATTAAATAGAATAAAATATCATTAAAAAAACCCCCAAACCACGTCGGCGTTAATAAATTAACGACGTTTTAAATTATAATAAACGACGTAATTTTTAAACAAACGTCGTTTAAAGTTAAAACCATGGCCATTTTTACATAGAAAACGACGTACAAACCATTTTCCACGACCTAAACTATTAACTTCTCGCCGTCTAATATCAAGAAAACAACGTCGTCTATAGAACCAACAACGTCGTTTGAAAAACCTTTTACGTCGCTTTTTAAAACTGTGATGTTGTTTTGTGTGTACAACGTCATTTTAAAAAACTACGGTTTTTCACAACATGAAAACCTCAACAAATTTGGTTCAACATGATCTTGGGTTTTTCACAACATGAAAACCTCAACAAATTTACAGGGAGGTTGACGATGCATTTTTTGGTTATATTTTAAATTTATTATGAATATTTTGAATTTTGATAGTTATAAAGACGACGGTATTCTATATAATTATGTCGTTGCAAGTGCGTTTACACGTCGGTCACACAATTTCCGTTTTTAAAAAATAATGAAAACCTATTTGAAATTCATAGGGAAAAAAAGAAAGTTTAAGAATGTTTATGTCTCATTCTAACCAATTTTGTACAAAAACTTGTCTAATTCTAACAAAATTTGTACATTTTATAAAAATGTTTAAGTATGCTAAAATTTCTCTACTCCATATGAACACAAACAAACTCTGCCCATTCTTTCCTAACTTCTTCAATGGCAGCTTGGGGGTATGGCGCTTGATCCTTTCCCTTGGCAAACTGCAGGCCATAAACAAAGATTAATCTCATAGACGACGCTATTTTTAATTTACCGACGTAGTATATATATTCAACGACGGTATTTTTAATTTACCGTCGTTGATAATATAAAAACCCACATAAAAATAAATCTGAAAATTTTCTTCTTACCATCTTCTCAAATTCCAGGGAAGTATCCTTTATGATGTCTCTCATAAAGCGCATGACATAATACCCGCATTCTACGCTGCTTGGTTGCTTTAGAGTGCCGGACAGAGTTTTCCAAAGAGTTGCTTTACGGCCTACTCTGCCTATATGTGAATTATACATTTTTAAAGCACTGTTCACTATGTTTTTCCCCTCCTCATCCACAACTCGATTGCCAGGCAGTGGATCCAGAAAATAGACGGTCTCCTTCTTTGCTCTCACAATGATCAAGACCCAATGACGGCTGCACAAAATAAATATAAAGGTTAAATAGTTTTATATGCAGAGCATCATACAAACAAAATACTGTTTTTTGTTTGGAGACTGACCCTGGATTGTAAGGCATCAGGAAAATCTGTTCACCATCTGTTTTTTGAAGTCGACTGAATACGATACGTGATCTTTCAGTTAATGAACCCCAATTTCCTCCATGGCAGCAAATTGGGTAATATCTTCATGCAAGACGAAGGTATTACGATCTATGCCAAACACCTCCTTCTCAATAGTAAAGGTCATAGCCTTCCCCTGAGGCTTTAGTGTCGATTCCACATAACTACAAAGGGATTGTAAAGAAGATGGCAACTCCAGCTTTGAATAATCTGGTACTACAGTATCCTGTTTGAAGAAATAAAGCAACATAAAGTGACGTGGTAAATAAATAAATACGACGGTTTAAATAACAAACCGTCGTGTGAAAATAAATTACACGACGGGGAAAAAACTACCGTCGTAATGAATACTTTATTACGTCGTTTAAATAAAACCGACGTCTAATTCAAGTGCAAAATTCATAATTAATGAATTTACCTTTTCAATTTGCTTTTCTCCAACACTGGATTGCTGTTTTAATAAATAAAGAGATATATATATATAAGAAGGCTTGTACAACAATTTAAACATTCAATTAAATAAAAAATGCCGTGGAAATTTAAAACAAACGACGGTTTAAAAAAAATATAGACGTCTGAAAATTGAATAACAAATGAAAAAGGCAAAGTTATGAGAATTTACCTTTTCATCTTTCTTTTCTTCAATCTTTTCTACATCCCCAGATTTCTGTTATAAGAAATAAAGAAATATATATAAGACATTGTACAAAAAGGAAAAAAAATTAAAAAGTAAAAAAATTAAATTAAACCGTCGTGGTACTTAATAACAAACGACGGTATGTAAGAATTACAGACGTCTAAATTTAATTAAACGACGGTAAATAATAAACGTCGTGGTAATTCATATATTACGATGTTTTGTAAGATTGTACAACAATTTAAACATTCAATTAAATAAAAACTGCCGTGAAAATTTAAAACAAACGACGGTTTAAAGAAAATATAGACGTCTGAAAATTGAAAAACAAATGAAAAAGGCAAAGTTATGAGAATTTACCTTTTCATCTTTCTTTTCCTCTATATTTTCTACTATCTTTTCTACATCCCTGGATTTCTATTATAAGAAATAAAGAAATATATATGACATTGTACAAAAAGTAAAAAATTAAATTAAACCGTCATGATACTCAATAACAGACGATGGTATGTAATAATTACAGACGTGTAAAATTCATTAAACGACGTTAAATAAAGAATTACGACGGTAATGAGAATTGAAAAAAAAAATGAAAAAGGCTAAGTTATGAGAATTTACCTGTTCAACTATCTCAATTATCTTTCCTTCTACTCTCTTTTCTACTTCCCCGGATATCTGTTTTAAGAAATAAAGAAATATATAAATGATATTGTACAAAAATTAAAAACAAATCAATAAACCGTCGTGGTAAACGTTAACAGAAGACGGTATAATAATTACAGACGTCTAAATAACATCAAACGACGGTTTAATAAACAATTCGTCGTGGTATAACTTTAACACGACGGTAAATATAAACAGAGAAACAGATAATTCAAAGTTCAAAAACGTTACCATTTCTTCCTGCTTTTCCCCATTCTTGGCAGTATCCTCCTCAAATTGAAGGGCTCTAACATCAAGTGCCCCAGAGCAGCTTGCTTTGTCCGACATTGGATTTTTGGGACTTTGCCCTTGGATTTGGGACATTGTATTCAGATTCAACAGGCTTGGATCAAAATTGGGGATGAGTTTGGAAAGCTGACTCAGCAAATTTTCCCTCTCAGCTTCTACCAATTGCTTGGTCCTAGCCTCCATCTTTAAACTTTCTTCCCTTGATCTAGCCTCCATTTTCAAAGTCTTTTCTTGAAGGACAAGTCTTACACTTTCCTTCAATTGATCGGCAAACTTTACCTTCTGTTGTCTAGGTAAATTGAAGTATTGCTTAGGGGAAATCCCAGCCCCTACCCTTCTAACTCTTCCTGGATGCTCGGGACCCAAAGCCAATGTCAAAACATCATTGGTTCCTGACAGAGAAAGAGTGCCTTCAGAGACTTGCTTTTGCAAATCATCCTAACAAAAAGACATAATAAAAAGTCAGAATAAGGAAACAAACGACGGTTATTTATAAAAAATCGACGTAATATAATATTTCACACGACTCAATAACATAACAACCGACGTAATATAATATTTCAGACGACGCTACCTAAATACCGACGTTTTTAATATATTAACACCATGTAAATAATAAACCACCGACGTCTTATGATATAATTACAAAAAACAGAGTAGTGATTCCAGATTCAGACCTTTAACGACGCGTTTTAAAATATTTCGACGTAGTAATATTTTTCACACAACGTAAAAATATAACAGCAGACGTAATAAAATTTTTAAAACAGAGTCAGTAGGCTTACAATTAATTTTGCTTTCTCTGCAGACTTTGGATCCGGGATGTTACCATGTTTGTCTTCTCTAGCTTTTTTCATAAGGTAGATCGATCAATATCTACCCCAGGCATGATTTCTTTCAATTGCTCCTTAAAAACCAACATATCCTTTTCGAGACAATCGATGATTGTACTCAAGTTTCTCCATCCTCTGTGATTGTACCCCATGCACAGCCTCAAATTTTTCAGATAACCTTGAAGCTACAAAGGCATCCCATTGAGCTTTCTCTATGAATTTGTATGTTTCAGGGGGTTGCCTTAATTTCTCCTTCTCCTTGATGAATGGAAGGATATGAACCCTCGTTAGTGTAGACTTGAAATCCTTCCATTTCTTGGCGGCAGAAGATAGCACCATTTTCTTGCCCCCTTGACCAACCACAAAAGCCATGTCAACGGCTTCCCAAATCTGCTCTTTTATATCCTTGGATATTTGAACCCATTTCTTGTCCACAAGTGGGACTCTGGAGCATGCCAACACACCAATGTAGGACTGCATCTCACTATGTGCAAGGCCACATGGTTTCCCTTCTTCATTGTACTCAACAACAGGCTTGATTTTCTGAAATTTTCTCTTCACAACACGGGGCATTGTGCTCATACCTCGACCTGACTTTGCCTTAGAAATAGTTGCCGTGCTGGCTGGTTCTGTCTCAGAAGATGAAACAAACTTCATCTTCTTCGAGCACTTGGCTTGAGGATTTACAACTCTAAGCTCCTTACATTCATTTTTTTTCAAGCCAGACTCCTTACTTTGGGATTGAGAAACCATGGTTATAGACAAATCAAACCTGCAAGTGAAAATATATCAGTGAAATTAAGAAAAAACACGATGATTATTTATAAACTACGACGTATTATAATATTTCAAATGACGGAAGAACAAAACAATCGACGTAATAATAAATTTTCACGACGGTAATTAACCACCGACGTGATAAAATATTACAACGACGTCAATAATAAACAACCGACGTCTTATGATATAATCAAAAACAGAGTATTAAATATTACAACGATGTTAATAATAAAAATTCGCCGTGGTATGAAAATAAAACGACGTAAATATTAATATACTGTCGTCTATACCACAAAAACAAATTAGGAAAAACGTAAAATATTTTCAACAGAAAAATAATTAAAAAGATTTTCGAAACAAAAACCATTGTTCAGAGAAATCAAACCTGTGATGAATATATCCTTAAAAATAAAATACAAAAAAAGAATATCATTTTAAAAAACAACGAAGAACACTTTCACACGACGCTAGGGTGACTGACGAACCGTCGTGGTCTATATATCTAACCAAGTAAATAACAAGCCACCGTCGTCTTATTTAGTTGAAGTAAAAGAACCAGAGTAGTGTTCAAACTTGGAAACTTTCCGTCTTTGTCTGCAAATTTTATCAAACTTGGAAAGAAAAAATGTAAAAAGATTTAAAAAAACGAAAATGATATGCGCATGCAAAACAGGAACAAAAATCCTTCCAGAAATGCTTACCCTTTGCTTGCAATGAAAGCTTTCTCCTGGAGTTTGGTGTTTCAGTTCAGAGATGAAGACGAAGAGGAGAGGAAGATGAAAAGTTTTCTCTCGGAGATAAGCTTGAAAGTTTGGAACAGTTCTTTGAAAATGAAAAATGAGAGAATCTTGAAAGTTTTTCTCAGGTTTGGAAACTGTGCAAGTATGGTCAGGAAGGCGAAAAGTTTAAAATAATAAAAAACCGTTTCATAAAAACGACGCTATTAATAGTATGCGCCCTAGTATGAAACATTATACGGTGCTAGTATTAACACTGCCCTATAATATTGCTTTACACGACGCTATGTTTTAATGAAACAACGTTGTTAAATCGAATTACACGACACATTTTTCTTCAAATAGATGAATCGTCATTTTCCAATATACCCAACGACCTTATATTCAATAATAACGACGTGAAAAATTAATACCACGTCGTTTTAATTACTCATACCGACGTGTAAGTTTTTTAATTACACAATAAATTAATTTTTCAAAAAAATACAACGTCGTTGTTAATTTATTTATACGACCTTATTTTAATTTTAAACGACGTTTATGTTTTCATATAAACGTCGATAATTTAAAAAAACCGACGTGGTATATACGATTTGTTTATAAATAATGGGTTTTCTGTCTTTCTGTCATCTTCATTTTTCAATTAGGGTTTCAACTTTTTCTCCCCTCTCTGGAGGCACATCACCTCGCTTTCATTTTTCAGTTTGGATGTTGATGTGTGTGTATCTGAAAGACACAAACACGCACACATCATCTAAAAAATTGTCTTTCTGCACAGAAGGAGAACAAGGTCTGCATCAGCCCTCTTTCTCAGCTCCTCCATGATGGGGTTCTCTGGGTTGATCTCCATGGTCTTCTTGCTCGACATGTACCCAGCCGCTCTGTTATCCCTCAAGGCCTGAGCCTTCATGATTCTCTCCATGTTGGCAGTCCAGCACGGTCAGACTGTCAGACACCACAACCTTTCCCACTCTGTCACCCAAAACATCTTTCACAACCTTGCAGAGTCCCTCAAACTTCTCCTTCAACTCTTCCTTCTTCTTTGCCTCGTCTTCACTCTCATCAAGCTTGAGACCTTCCTTGGCGGCTGAGATAAGCTTCTTACCCTCAAACTCCTTGTGAGAGTAATTGGCACATCATCCACTTCTAAAACATTGCCTTTGTTCATTCTGGTTCGATTATGATGAGGAACAATGGTAAAAAACGAATAATGGTTCATTATGATGAGGAACAGAGTTCATTGTGGTAATGATAGACGAATAATGGTAAAAAATTTGTACGTCGTTAATTTAACAAACCGTCGTGGTTAGTGAAATTATGCGACGGTAGAGTTATGGATACCGTCGTAGTATAGTATAATTAAAAAGTCGATAAATTTATATTTACAGTCGTGGTAACTCAATTTAAATCGGCGATTTTTTTTGTAATTAACTAATTTATGCGTCGCTGACTAAGAAAATTGGGTCGTGTTTATTAATTAATTAACACGGCGTCTTATTTTTATATCGTCGTCTTTACTTTCTACGGCGGTGATTTCATAGATGCAGTCGTTGTTTTTAGGTTCAGATTTTAACTCTGAAAAATACCTTTGTAATAAGACGACGCTTTTTAATTTGGTACGTCGTGGTTTAAAAATATCTATACGTGTACCGGTTTTTTAGGTGTGTAAAGTATGTTTCTACGACGGGGTTATATTACCGTCGTCTTTTAAAAAACAACGACGGTTTCTTGATCTACCGTCGTTGTTTACTAGTCGTCTTTTGCCCTTTTTGTAGTAGTGCATGCATATGTCATGCATGACAATGCATTGTAGTCTTCTTTTGGGCTCGTTTTGGGCTTGTCTATCCATCCAGAAAATTCTGGAAAAATATGGATCTTGAAGCTCTTTGAATTATCTTTCCAAGCATATGCAGCCCAGCTCAAGGAAAAATTGGAAAGCCCTTCAAATGCCATTTTTGGCCCAGTAACATAGATGCTGCCGAATTTGACCTTAAGCTGCCAAAACCTGCATAACTTCCTCTAGGAGACTCGGAATCATGAACCGTAAAATGCTATAGAAACTAGACTTCCATATATTTTCAATGATATATAGCTCATTAACTGGTTCTTCCTGAGCACGTACAGTTCAACCCGTGAAGTTGACTGATTTGTAGACACAATTTGAGCAGACTTGACTCCAAAATGCAATAAATGAGTCCTTAAGCTTAAAACACTGAAACAAACACAAAAGAAATTAAAAGCACAAGTTTAACTCAAACATAACCAAATCATAAGTTAGAAGGATACAAAATGATATTTAATTATGCACCGATCACGAATCTCAAAACGCTCGGTTACTGGAACATCCCCTTTTCCCTTAACATACGGCCATGACGCTATCGTTCTAATAGGGTTGAAGGTTCGGTCCCTCCGTGTGATCGAACGGCTTGGGCAAGAAGAGAAAGACTATGCGCAAGCCATGGCTCACGAGTTAGAAGATTTGGAGTAGTCAAGACTTGATGCTTACAACCTGATGCAAGCTCAAAAGCAGATCGCGGTAAGGGCCTACAACAAAAAGGTCAAATGAAAGACCTTTGCCGAATTGGGAGGGGCCGTTCATTATTGAACGAATTCTCGACCGAGGTGCATTTCAGTTGAAGGATGGAGATGGAGAACGTCACAACTTGCCAATCAACGGTCAATACTTAAAGAAATACACCCCATCGTTATGGGAGACGGCCAAGATGGAGGGATAAAGGTTGGGGAAAACAGACGAGTTAAAATGGCAATTTTGATGAAACGAAAGGGACAGTCAAACATTCGAAAAGTTTATGTTTCATTTGAATTTAAAAGAAGGTTCATATTTACAAAGAACGGCCAAATTATGGCCGAGTAAAAATATTACATTCTATGTAACCTAAATCTATGCATGGCCGCCTAGATCCCATCACTAAACATTCCCCATATCAGGCAACTGAACATTCCTCTCGGCCAGCGCCTTCTTCTTCTCGGCCGCCTCCATGAGGAGCTGCTTGGCCGAAGACTTCAACTCAGTACCAGCTGCAACCGCACAGTCTCGGCGCTCGAGGATGAGTTCCCGACGGGCTTGAAGCTCAGCAATTTGGGCCTCAACCTGCGCGAGCTCTTCGTTTTCTCTCTGAACGACAAGGTCGTTTTCCTTTAGTTGAGCCATCGCAGGTTGGGCTTGTTGTTTTATCTCCGCCAATTCTTGCTCAAGCGAGCATCCCTCGATCATCTTCATCCCGGCCATAGCGAACCGTCCGATCATCTCCTCACCTTCGGCCAAGCGGACTTGTAGCTCATCCAATTGAGCTGAATCTAGCAGGCCAAGCGCCATAGCCGTATCCAGGTAGGACCTGAACTCCATGAAGGATTCGACGTCAATCATTTGGTGGACCCCCATGTGAAGAAAGTCCCTAAGCCGCTCAACGGCGGCCCTGGAATCCTCGTCCAAAGGCGCTGGGGCCGAGCTGCCTCCTTCCTCATGGAGGCTGGCGTATAGCTCCGCGAGATCATCGGAGGAAGTAGTCTCCTGAAAACAGAAAGGAAGGGTTAAATATGAAACAACAAACTAAGAGATGAGGAGTGCCGAAAAAGAGGGGGTTAAGGACTTACTTCAGCGGCTAGCGGTGCGGTAGGGACCTCTGCGACCGAGAGCTCGATCATGCCCTTCGAGGCAACTGGCGGCAGACTCGACAAACTAGCGGTCGTGGCCTCAATTACCGCAAGCTCGGTCACGACTGTCGATTCTTGGGATAAGGGCGCTAATGGCATGGACGCAACGGCCGAGACGACTGACAGGCTCGGTGCAATGAGGGCCATGGACAATGGCAAGGACGGTCTAGGGGGCTGAGGCCAAAAGTTCGTTGGTCATGATGCCAGTCAGATGACGTGGGGCGGCCGGGGGCAACTCAGCTAGAACCGTGGCGGCCAGCAAAGGCACTGTTGACACAACTGATGGGGAGCCAGTCGAGGCCACCAACGGTGACTTTGCAACAGCTGCCTCACCAGCCGACGGCTCTGCAACGGCCGCCGCACTAACAGACACCTCGGCAACGGCTGTCTCGACATCCAGCGCCTCGGCAATAGTTGCCTCAGCGTCTAACGCTTCCACAGCGACGACTTCGGCATCTGCCGCCGTGTCCTGCAGAGAAAACGAAATTATTAGTGTAAGGACATGGCATGAAGCGGATAGAAAGGAACACTAAGGGGTTACTTACGGCCACAGGAGGGACTTCCTCCTCGTCTTCGCCCTTTGAGAGGACGAGGAGGACCCTTTTTCTCGACGGCTCTGGTACTTCCACCATGGCCGCAGCACTCTCGGCCTGCACAGTCCTGCTCGCTGCGGTCTTGGTGCTCACAGCCTCTCTGCTCCTCTTGCGGCTCGGAGCTTCAAAAAGAAAAAAAAAAAGAAAAAAAAAACGAAGTTAGGCACGGTCCTGAGCGCCAAGGTCCTTGACGTCCCCACCGGGTCGTCGCTGAAGCCGTGGGCGTCACTCTAGACATGGTCGCGGGCATTCGACTGAGAAGGCACGACGAATGCTGAGGGCGTCACTCTGGACATGGCCGCGGTTGAGAAGACATGGTTGGTGTGGCCGACGTCACTCTGGACCTGGCCGCGACTGGGGCACTCGGTCGAGATGGCACGGCGGGTGCCTTCTTCCTGTTAGTCTTGGGGGGAGGGGGTCCCAATCTGCATTCTTCAAAGCCCTCCTCGTGGCCTCTTCGTCGACTGCATTACGACGCATCCACGGCTTCAGAACGAGGAAAGTCATCCCCTTCTAAAGTTAAAAGGAGATCCCAACCACGTCGTGGTTTTGCGTGACGTCGGCCCTCCAGGACGAGAACCGATTGGTTAACAATGGGGGAAGCGGGGCCATCTGAATCAAGCCAAATTGCTGTGCCACAAAGTTCGGCAGGTAGAGTTCGGCCCTGGCTTTGGAGAGGCCGCTCAACCAGGAAGGAGCCCAGATCTCCCTCAAATCATTCTCCGTTTCACCGTTAGGAATCACGGAGCGATCGTGCGCCAAAAACAGAGGAAATAGCCGAGCAAGGCACACACGAAATTGCGACCCAGTCCTCTCGGCCAGCTCATAGAAAAATTTAAAGTAGAAGGCCGTTGTGTTGTGCTTCCTGGGGGCCCTGGCAAAGGCATTGGCCAGCGGCTCGGTATCAACAACCGTGGCCGCACCCCTTAGTTCTGGAAAGTAGGCCTAGAGCCAGAACTGGAAAGCCCAGAGTGGACCGCCGTGCTTCGGCTTCATCCCATCAGTGACGACGTCGTAATGCGTACGGTAGATGTGGCCGAGGAGGAATGGGCCGAGCGCTAGTCTTCCGCCCTGCGCGAGATAGTCGGCCAAGCTGGCGAACTCCAGGGTTACCTTATTCGCCTGGGTGCAAAACACGAACTTGCATAGCCAGTATAGCAAGAACGCAGCGTGCTCAACCTTGCCTAAGGGAGCGATGGAGTCATCATCGGCGTTATCTTCCACGCTGAAGTTGCTGTACAAGCTGGAATAGTTGAGCATGTTCTTTGCCTTGGCCTCGGCAAGTTTCCCGACCGTGGCCATGCACGACATTCACCTCCATGCCGAGGGGGGAAAGGCCGAAGAGGGCGGCCATGTCGAGGACAGTTGGCAACATCATGCCAAACCAAAGCTAAGAGCCGCAACCAACAACTACCGATCCATGACAATCGGCCGATTGAACAGCTTTATCAGGTGGTAGATCCCCTGATCCCTCAATTGTTGATCGAAGAAATGCTCCATCCTCGGCAGCCACTTCTCCAAGTCTGGGGTCGAAGTTGGCCATTGCTGCTGCAGCCGGATAACGTTCTAGTCTTGGTAGTCCCCCCCGTCAAAGGCCGAGAGGTCCACCAAGTTGCCTCGGCCAGATAACGTTCCAGTCTTGGTAGTCCCTGCAGAGAAGGGCCGAGGACACAAGAGTCACTGGCAGCGCCGTCGTCATCAGTCCAAGGCGTGATGATGTTGGGTAGAACCGAGCCTTGGATTTCTCGGCAGATGTCTTCAAAACCGGTTCGGAAGACTTGGGACCGGGTGTGCTGGAAGACATTAGAACGAATTAAAAGTTGAGAGTTTTGAAGGACGATAAACACGAAGAACACCGAGAAGCTGAAAACCCAAAAAAGGGCCTAAAGACAGACTTGCTGGGGAATAGAGGAAACGATTGAAGATCATTGGGTACTAATGAAGAAATAACTGGGCATAAAGAGAGGAGTGCTAAAATTTGAAGTTCGAGAAGGCTGGAAAGTTGAGAGAAAGTTTTGGCAGAGTTTGGGCGTTTGAAAATTCTGAGAGCGTAAGGAAGGAATGAAGAAGGATAGGCTTTTATATTGGCGCTCGAATTCGAAGCGAAAGGGCATCACTCCTCGAGAAACATAACGGCCTGACGACACACTCAAGCACTCGGTGACGTGTTAAAAGCCTAAAGGCCATAGTTTCAATTGACGAGGCGAAGCAACGGCTTGCGCAAATCAAGGTAATAATAGCCTAAACGACGTGCTTACGTATTTAAGGAGCCAACTGACTCGCGCATTTAAGGAGCCAACTGTTATTCACTTCAAAGGACTGCAAAGGGTCCATCCCCTGGAATTCATTTGGCCTCTACCCATGCCGTGACCAAAGAATCCGGGGATGTGGGGGAAATGTTTGTCCCTAATAAATCTCAGTCGTGGCAACTCGTTGTTAATTCTCTTTCATAAAAGCAGTGGAGTGCGAAGGCAGAACCATCACGGCCTCAGTGTTATTCGGCCAAGGCCGAGGGGAGTAATAATCCGTCAAATACTCGGCCAGAGTAAGAAAGTCAAGTGGCGTCACCACATCATGTAGGGGCATGTAATGTGCAGGAGGAAAGGGGATGTGATTGAAGTCAGAAAATGACGAGTAGATTCAGGGATTAGGTGCGAAAGTTTTACAACTGGTAGGATTAAGTTACCAACCATCAGACCCAAGCATTAAATGCTTCCCCACGGCCCAAGGCGCAGAACCCACGATCAGGGCGGCGGCTGGGATTTATGGGGTCACACCACCATGCTTCATGTTCCCAAATGCCGACTCGACTGCCCACTAGCTTTGAATAGCCCCATCATGCAGATTTTCAGTCTTGATTATCTCTCCAGGACTTGTCCTATAAATACCAAGCCCCAACTACATTTAAATCGTTCAACACCAAACACAAGCCTCCCACAGAGCAAATTATATTTTCCTGTCATTTACTTATTGTCATTTGCATTCTTGTAATGTCATTTCAATATATTTACTTGCTTTCTCAGGAGTCGTGGCAGTTTGTAGGAAAATCCATTCATCAATATATCATACGACCCTTGATTTTCAAGGCACTAGAGCACCACCCTTATTACTTTTTTCGTTCATCTCATATATCATGTGACTGTCGGCACCCAGCGACACATCGGAGCACCACCTAAAACCACCATCAGCACCACCATCAACGACCTTGTAGCTCAGGTCGTGAACCTGACGGCCGAGATCAGTTCCTCTCTCGGCCACAATCGCTCTAATAATAAGTCAGATTTAAACAGGTGCAACTCATCTACTCACTCAACCGCACCACTCTCAAACGCACGGTAAACCGTGCTGGCACGCCCGCGCACAAACCACAAGGCGCTAGAAGAAGGACGACCTGTGTTGACGCAGATCCCCTCGGCCCGGAACACCAGGCCGTGAGATTTGCGAAACGACCAACACTTTTCCTAGATTTGGAAAAGAGGCTTTAACATTAGTAAGTGGGCCCGGCATCAGTTTGATGTTGGAAATACTGAGGATTTGTCACGGATTTTGAGAAATTTGGGGCGAGCCCTATCAACATTTGTATGATAAAATGCATTAACTATTGGTACTGTTTTCTTGTTCAGGTATGCAAAGGACACATCTATAAAAACGAAGTTCTCTATATTTATGTATTATTTAAAATATAAAAATTATTGTACTCTGCGTCTTAAGTAGAATAAGGGTCACTTACGCACATATGTGTAATTAATCTATATGACTATTATATGTGTAATTGTTCGGAAGCAAGGGTCACTTACGTACATGTAAATAAGACATTCTATTTACTAATGGGGTATTAGTTGGATTGGTGTAGTCCTTTGTTGTGCTACCAAGTGGTCCTAGATTTAAGCCCTCATGATTCCCATGTGTGTGAGTTTGCCCCCTCCCCCAAATCTCGAGCCTCTGCATTTAATGGCCGTGCATTTACCTGCATTTCATTACATATCAATCGTTCCAATAATCTAACGACTTAAGGTATGACAAATCAAACTCCAATTTAACGGCTAAGTTAACACTGTTAAATCTATATAAAATTAAAAGGGAAATAACGCTGAATGCCACTGCAATCCAAATTTACCCACACATTTGAAAATATAACCCACATTGGAAAACTACAAGAGATGGACATTCCCCCTCACCTATAAAAGAAGACTACTCTCCCCTTAGAAAGGGGCTCTCTCTTCAAGACTCTCCTACTAGTCTGGCCTTCGGGTCCTGGGTCTCCGGACCTGGGAACTTGAGTCCTGGGCTTCAGATTCCTAACTTTGTACCTTAGGCCCTAGGCCTTCTTCCATTTATCTTTGGGTCTAATCCCCTTGTACAAATGCAAACATTATCATAATGAGAACATCTTCTTCATGGACGTAGCCCATTCATTAAGGGTGAACCATGTATATCATGTCTTTTGTATATTTATCGCTTGCCCAAGTCCTCACACACATGCTGAAGGTCCTCACCTTCACCCATCATCCACCACACCTCATCACTAATTTGGACTCAATCTTGGCCGAACCATTTTGAGCACCAACAGTTTGGCGTCGTCTGTGGGAACCGACACAAAAGGCTTCTGTTGTTCTCCCTTTCTTCAGTGCCATTCGGCATCCCTTATACCTTCGGCACCCTCTTGCCCAGCCACATCACCTTGCGACATGCAAGTTTTGTGTATTTGGCATCCCTTTGCCTTCGGTACCAACGTGCCTAGCCACCTTCTCTTGCGACATGCAAGTTTTATACCTTTGGCACCCTCGTGCCCAACCACATCGCCTTGCAACATGCAAGTCTTGTGTCGCCTTCGGCACCCCTGTGCCTAACCACGTTGCCTTGCAATATGCAAGCTTTATGTCGCCTTCGGCACCCCCGTGCCTAAGCCCACCTTTGGCACCCCCGTCCCTTTATCCCGATTGTTAGGCTTCAGCACGCTTTGGAATGATTTCTCTTGCCGAAGCTGTATGGTTCGTTCCAGACCGTTCTGCAGCTGGGCTGAGTGTGTTTGTTGGTCATGAAGCTGCCTCTGGGTGTCATCAAGTTTAGAACAGAGGATATTGTTGTGCTCCTGCATTTTTGCCATTTCTCATTGCGGAGTCTCCATGCGAGCTTCCATAGTATTTTGCCGAACAGGTGTTTCTGTTCGGGGCGTGTTAAGCAGTGGAGTGAGGCTTGGCTCGCTACCGATGCCGAGGATGGGACCATCAGAAGGAAGGGACGAAGATGGATTCATTTTTTAGTTCAAAGTTTGAGATATGGGTTGATCGATAGACGATTCCCACAGACGGTGCCAATCAGTTGGCACTTAAAACTGAACAGATAGAGATAAGTGCAACTTACAAGTGATGTGGACGATCTAGGGATCGATTGAGTGTTTTATGCGGGTTCCTCCCGTCTAAGGATGCCGATCCTGAATCAAGAAAGCCGAGGCTCGTGAGGTCTACGGAACCGGTGTGGTACCAGCCTAAGACCCTCCAATGCCGAAGTAAGTTTCTTTCTAAGAGCTTTTGCTACTGACAATGTATTTAGCATAAAAGTCAAGCTGAAAAGTCTTACCCCTTGTGTTGTAGTGAAGGGGCCTATTTATAAAGGGCATTTAGTATGCTCTTAGTACTTAATTTCAATGTGGGACTCATGGGAAGGTCCTACGAGGTTGACACGAGTCTTTGGATATTTAGGGCGGGGCCTTCGAGGTTTTGTTCCGCAGAATCGTCCGTAAGTACCGATTGTGGACTCTGCTAGGAGCCACTGGTAGCTGATGCCGATTGATCGCTTGTCTTAGGCGATTTGGGAGACCTAACCATTTCACATGTCACCGTATGAGTGGAGGGTCAGTTATGGTACAAACAGACTCAGTTACTGTGGATTTCATATCAGTCAATATTAAAGATCTGGGAATGGGCTTGCAGTTGCATTATAATCCGTTGTCTTTTTTTTTTTTGTCACTACTGGTTGGTGTAATTTGAGGAAAGTGTTTGATCCGAATCTGTTTTTCTTCTTATATTTGCATGTGGGTAAAGTGGTTGGATTCTACTTTTTACTCTTGAATCATTAGATTAGCATGTTGGCTAGTTGTAATCGGTTATTGTTTTCACTTATATCGGTTACAAATTGTCTTACTTTTATGACTTTTGGTTTCTGTTTATATAGATGGCTGGAACTTTTGGTTTTGGCCACGCCTGGCTATTGAGGAGCTTTTGGCCATGACTAGCTGGGCAAAGGAGCTTTTGAGAAATTATTGAAACAAGAATTTCAGAAATTGAGGTCTATTGTGTCTTTTGGAAGATTATTATCTCTGCATATTATGAGATTCGATGGATTGTTCCTTAAAAAAATATCCATTATTGAATAAATTCTCTGTAGATATGCCATAATTAAGCAAAATCTGATTGAGAGGTTTAGGCCCCTTGTGGGTTTGAGAGGCTGGGATTATTGTGTTATTTGAAAATTGAGTGAAGACCAAAGGTTTAGAGAAACGTTTTAATTAACAGTTACTAATTCATTTTTCTCTTTGTTACTAATTTTTAGATTGAGTTGATGGATTGTTGTTTTTCTGGGGCTGATGAGAACACTTAGACTAATGGAGGAAATGAACTTATTTACCATTTTATCTAGTCCTTCCATGCAGCACTCAAGAACAAATTCCTGTGATCTTCTTGCTCAGCTTCCTTCTACCTATGTATCCTTTTCATTTTAGCATTTTTTTTTTTACTCATTCAATCATAATTACCAATTACCATATGTGGGAGCCGAATTAAATCACCCTAGGTCAAATAATTCATTCCATTTGGGGATTATTTGACCTAATTGGGAGTTACTCAATTTAATTGGGGTTACCCAATTAAATTGAGAGTTACCTAATTAAAATTGGGATTGATTTGATTCCTACCCCGATTAGGGATTTGATTTAAATCAATTAAATCAAATCCCTAATTAATCAAATCTCACCTAACCGGGGAGGAATAATTCCTTTCCATCTGCGGAATTATTCCTCTGAAACCCTAGCCTCCGAGGCCCCTATAAATACGTAGCTACACACAAAGGTTAAGGTACGTCTAAATTCCTACTGAAACTCTGCAGAAATTATCCTTCACAAACCCTAGCCACCATATTTTTTCTCTCTCTCACACAAGGCTCCGGCCACCCAGTTTTCCTTGAAATACCCAACCTAACTTAGGCATCGGAGGGCCTTTGGCAAACACCCCCCGGGTGTAGTCCTTTTACTCTGACTTGTTTTGCAGGGAGAGAGAGGTGTGAAGAAGATGAAGGAATCTTTAGGAGAATATTCTCGTGGGAGGAAATTTGCTCCCACAAATTGGTGCTTTCATTGAGAGTGCGAAATTATACTCAAAGTGTGCTCCAAATCCATTTTCCGCACTTTTTTCAAATCAACCATGGTCGATACAAGACGTTCGAAGAGTAACACCACCACGACCGACCCGTCTCATGGTTTCGTGGTGGAAGCCTCTCTGCAACGTCACGGAATCGTGGCTGCCAACGCCTTGCGTTCGCTTCCTAGCACTTCGCAGCCACCTCCAACTGCCGGAATTGCAGAACAGCATCAGCAAAGAGCTATCGAAATTGCAGAACAGCCGTCGCATGGTCCTGGGACCTCCACAGCCTTGCAGTTACAAGCGTCAACGGCCGGAGCTGCTCTGCCGCGCCCTCCTGCTATTGGAGCACAGCAGCAGCCATACCACTCAACTGCCGGATTTGCTACACAACCGTATGGCTACTTTGACGCCGCCCCTGTCTTGGAGCAGATCCATCCTCTCCCTCCTCTGCCACCACACTTGACGTATGCACCTGTGTACGCGTCTAATGGAGCCCTAGCCCAAATGCCATTGGGCTCAATGCACACCTCTGGTCAGGTGGACCTTAACTCACGGGTTGATTAGTTCACACAAAGAGTCGACGATCCAAACAACCTGATTGGCCAGCTACTCAGGTAGATCAACTTGAACCAAGGCCCTAACCTTGGACCCCGTGACAAGGAGAGGAGGACACACAAGCATGTCGCCGAGCAGTTTGAGAGGTCCCAAGCTGGTCAGGCAAGGGCAAGCGGGCAGGGGAGAGAACGAGATCGTGCCGGCGAGACACAGACATCTGCAAGTCGTACTCTGAGCCAGTCGACGATCCGTTCGTGGTTAGGTCCAAGGACCAATGTACGCGAAAGGATGGGCCCACAATCCAATGTCCATGCTCGCTTGGGCCCACAAGGAAGTAACCAATCCAGGCTGGGCTTACAAGGAGCTCGAGTTCGTGAACAATTGCGTGACGAGCACAAGGAAATTGCTCGAGTCGACTGCTCACCCTTTACAGACGAGGTGGAATGAGTTGCATCGCTCAAGGGAGACTCCGACCCTGAGAGCCATTTAAGGCACTTTAAAAGTGCCATGATCCTGTACAAGGCAGACGATGCCCTGATGTGCAAAGTGTTTGCAATGACTCTGTGAGGAGCAGCTCAAGACTGGTTCCACACTCTACCATCCGCGTCAATAGGCACCTTTAAGGAGTTTTCCCTCATCTTCACAAAGGAGTACACCTACTACAAGATGGTCAGAAAGCATGCAGACCACTTGTTCAACCTGCACAAGAAACCAGATGAGTCACTTCGAGACTACCTCAGACGGTTCAAGGCTGAGAAGGCGAACATCATAGGATGCAATGTCCAAGTGGCATCCTTAGCTTTTAAGAAAGCCTTGCGAACCGAACATGAGCTATACCGTGAGCTGGCCATAACTCCAAGCCAAACCTTGGCAGAGGTCTTCGCGACGGCAGAGCGCTATGCGAGCAAGAAAGCAAGCTGATCACCCGACAAGGCAGGCAAGCCAAAAAAGCAACAAGTTCGAGCACAAAGCCCGAGACAAGCGCAAATCATGACCCCAAGAGGGAGGCTCGGAAACAGGAACCATCACTGAGTTCATTATCCCAATCCACCAGATCCTGGCACAAGTGAAGGACAAACCGTGGGTCAGAAGACCGCCACCCATGAGGGGAGACCCCACTAAGAGGGACACTAGTAAATACTGCACATTCCATGGGGAGCATGGTCATTACACAAAAACAACTGCAACGCATGAAAAAGGCACTTTGAGGAGCTGGTCAGAGACAGTCATTGCACAGAATTCATAGCAAAGAAGGCCATCCAGCATATCAAGGATCGTGATGCGGCTGCCAAGGAACCCCTCCAAAAGGTCATACGGATCAACACCATTCTAGCTGACTCCTAGGAGTCCGGGCTGACCACCAAGGAGGGCAAGAGAAAGATCGCTCATGCAACTTATGTCTCCCAAGTCACAACGGGCGTACCAGTCATTGCAGATACACCCATCATCGGCTTTCAGAAGAAGGACTTGATCAGGCTTGATCTGCCGCACAACGACGCCCTAGTAATCTGCATCCAAATCGAACAAGCTGTGATCGAGTGACTTCACATGGACGAGGCAGCGCAGCCAATATCCTGCAACTATCTGTTATCCAACAGATGAGATTGGAGCCCAAGATTAGCAAACTTGCCAGATCACTCACCGGCTTCAATGGGGCCACATCAATCACTGTTGGAACAATAGACCTAGACGTCCACTCACCCCCAGTGGTCTGCTCGCAAACCTTCATAGTCATCGACGAGGTCTCTCCCTATAACGGGATTTTGGGCCGACCATGGATCAGCAAGATCGAAGCCATCACATTTGCTCTACACTAGAAGATCCGCTACCCTATCCCTGGGGGCGGGATTGGGCAGATCAACAGTGACCAAGCCATGGTGAGAAGATGCACAACCCAAGGGCTCAAGAATAGCAAGCAGTTACAGTTCACACCAGTAATGCAGGCTACTGACGTGGGAAGGGAGTTGCTACCTCAAAATGGCAATTAAGGAGTCAGAATCAAGGAGAGGGAATCCGCCCGGAAGACTCCCCTGAAAAGGGTTGGAAGCCTGAGGATGACGTTGAGTTAGTACCCCCTGACCCTGGCCCGCCAGACAAAGAAGCGCATATCGGATCCCGCCAGAATCCAGACGAAAAGGATCGAGACGAGGGAATCTGCCCAGAAGGCTACCTTAAACAAGGTTGGAAGCCTGAGGAAGACGTTAAGTTAGTACTCCTCAATCCTGACCAGGCAGACAAAAGAGCGCGGATCGGCTCGCGCCTAAGCCTAGACGAGAAGGTGGAGCTGACCACCTTCCTCAAGAAGAACAAAGACATATTAGCATGGTCGCCATCTGACATGCCTGGCATCGACCCGAACATCATCTGCCACCACCTCCATGTCAACCCCGCCAGCAAACCCATGGTCTAGAAGAGACGCAACTTCGCTCCCGAGCAAGTTGCGATCATCAAAGCTTCTAGCTGCTGGCTTCGTTGAAGAGGTCTCCTACTCAGAATGGCTGGCCAACGTTGTACTGGTGGAGAAACAAGAAAAGGGCAAATGGAGAGTTTGCGTCGATTACACCGACCTCAACAAAGCTTGCCCTAAAGACAACTTCCCATTGCCGAGAATCGACCAGCTCGTGGATTCAACTTCCGGCAATAATCAAATCCTAATGTACGAGGATGACAAGGCGAAGACTTCCTTCATCATAGAGAGAGGGACCTATTATTACAAGGTCATGCCTTTTGGGCTGAAGAACGCTGGAGTAACCTACCAAAGGCTCGTGAATAAAATTTTCAAGGAGTAGATCCGCAAAACCTCACTGAGGCATTCAGCCTGCTCCGCCAGTATCGCATGAAGTTGAATCCAAGTAAGTGCACATTCGGTGTATCGTCCGGCTGACTCCTGGGATACCTAGTAACTCAACGAGGTATCGAGGCGCACCCACACCAAATCAAGGCCATTCTAAAGATGAAGTCACCTTCAACAGTAAAGGAAATACAAAGTCTAACGGGCAGAGCAGCGGCCCTCAACCGATTCCTCTCGAGATCCACCGACAAGTGCAGACCATTCTTCAAGGCTTTAAAGAAGGGACAAAGAGATAAATGGGACGAGGAGTGCAAAGAAGCTTTCCAGAATCTAAAGACTTACCTCACTTTACCTCCTCTGCTCTCAAAGCCAGTTCCTGGTGAAGACTTGTTCGTGTACCTGGCAGTGTCCAACTCAACCGTCAGCTCAGCTCTCATCCGAGAAGAACTGGGGGCCCAACATCTGGTATTTTACACGTCAAAAGCCCTTCTCGATGCAGAGATTCGCTACCCAAAATTGGAGAAGCTCATTTTGCCCCTTGTAGTTTCCGCGAGAAAGCTGCGACCCTACTACCAAGCTCATCGAGTCATCGTCATGACCGACTTTCCTTTGAGGTCAATCCTGCACAGCCCTGATGCATCTCAACGACTCATGAAGTGGGCCATAGAGCTAAGCCCATGCTTTAGCAGACTTTGTCGCAGAATTCATGCCATCGGCTAAAGAAGAGAAGCTAGTCAGCAAAAAGAAGGAAAGTTCGAGAGCAGACAAGACCTCCGCTGAACTTGACCAACCTAGAGACATGTGGAAGTTGCGTGTAGACGGAGCGTCGAACCAAAAAGGAGCTGGAGCAGGCATCATCATCATCACTTCGGATGGAACCCTGTTAGAGCAAGCTATCACGCTTGGCTTCCCAGCCTCAAACAACAAGGCAGAATATGAGGCATTGCTTGCTGGCTTGCGCTTGGCGAAGGAGCTGTCAATCAAGAAACTGGCCATCTACTAAGATTCCCAGCTGATCACAAATCAAGCCTCAGGAGAATACATGGCGAAGCATCGAAGGATGATCTTGTACCTTGACAAAGTCCAAGAGCTGTGATCGGTTCATAATTGTATATCATTTCGTACCCTTCTAGCTTATGAATTGGTTATGTTTTTGAGTTAAACTTGTGCTAGTAATCATTTTTGTGTTTATCTTTCAGCTTTAGGTAACAATTATGGCTTTGGATAGGAAATGATGCAATCCATGCATGTTAGGGCCTGATTTGGGTGGATGGAAGAAGAGCTTAAAGACAAACCAATTTTGGCTACAGTCCCCTGCCAGCCCAGTTTCGTAGGTCAACTTCTTGGCCTTGGATCAGCATGCTATGGGGCTCGAATGAGGTGAAGATCTTCATGAAACTTGTTCCAATGGGTGTTGACTACAACATATCCAAATTTCAGCCCAATTGGACATTTGTGGAGTCCTTAGCCCGTCCAACATTGCACCCTGCTCAGGAGGATTTGTAGCTGCCAGCATTTTGCCATGTGACTCCTTTTAGCCATGTGCCTCACCCCAGCTGCAACTGACTTTGTACCCAACATAATGAGTGAAGTTGGGAGGCTTTCCAGCTATGATTTCTGAAGGAGCAAGTTGGCACATGATGGAGCTATTAAAGAGAAAGCATGTGCATGCATGCAAAGAAGAGAAAGGAGAGAGATGAAGAATAAGGAATGATGAGAGGCATTTTTGCTCAGCCTTTGAACATGGGAGTTGAATTGGCAGATCACTTTGGAGCTGGAAATCAGCTTTTGAGCTACTAAAGAGAAGCATGTGCATGCATGTGAAGCAAAAGAAAGAAATGAAATGAAATGAAGTCAATTCCAGTCCCTGTTTCGGCAGCCCACTTGCAGAGGCCAAAACGCATACTTCTACTGCTCCGATGGGAATACTTTCTTCATAGAAGTTGTTCCAATGGGTGTCTAGTATAACATATCCAAATTCCAGCCCCATTGGATAAATGTGGAAACCTCTTGCCTTCCTACACCAAGACTGGTTCAGAAAACTCGTTTTTCAGCAACCAAAAAGCAACCACATGGGTTGACAGCAAAAGGCAACCACATGCAAAAGGCAGCCACATCTGACCACCTCTGCATGCATGTGATGAAAGCTTGTGCAGCAGCAAAAGATGAAGGATGGTGTGGGAATCCATCATGATGTTCCTCCCTCTTAGCCCTATAAATAGAGAAGCCTTCAAGCTTCATAAATCACACCCCAAGGGGGGGAGCTCTCAAACACTTCTCTAGAGCTCCCTTCCCTTCTCTCCCTCAAATTCTCTTAGTTTCCTTTCAAGTTTTCAATTGTTGTAATAAAATGAGTTTACTGAATTTTTCTTCAAGTTTTCAAGTTCTTCTTTAATTTTATTTGTAATGTACATTCTTTCTTAAGTATTCAAGTTTAATTAGTTTCCAAGTTTCAATTATGGTTTTTGTTCTTATTCATTATGCTTATAAGTTAATATGCTAGTTTGAATGATTGATCACCATTTAGGTTTGCATGTTAGCTATCTTGGTTTGAATTAAGAGTAGACACCATGCTTTAATTCGAATTGAACTATGAATAGGAAGAGTATGTATGGACATTCGACAACAGGGATTAGATACATGCTTGGTTGTTTAAATTGTTCTTCTATGCTTAATGGGTTCCTAATGCTTAGTTTTAGGTTAGACAACAAATGATCAAATTAGGGAATTAGGAACACAAGGTTAGAACCAGACACCATGGCCTAATCATACTTTAGCTAGAATCAATCCGTTAATCTAAATTGAACTTGGGAACTTATTTGCTTGAGTTATTTCCTTTTTCTTGTTTTATTTATTTTCTTTTCCATTTCTGTTTTGTGTAGGGAAAATAAATTGGATCATTCAATCACCAATCCTCGTGGGATCGACCTCGCACTTACATATGCTATACTACCAAACGGCTCGTGCACTTGCGAGTATCACAAGTTGAGGATGCAACTGAATCCATTTTGGTGCAGTGAATCCGACACAACAAGTTTTTGGCGCCGTTGCCGGGGATTGGCAACATAGTTTGGTTCTATTTCTTTTCCCTACTTGTTTTATTTTTATTTCTCATTTTTCATGTTTTTCTAGACAATTTCTTGTTTTAAAGTTAATGGCGTTAATGGACAAGTTGTGTTTGTAGTCCAACAGAAAAGGACAATTGCCCAACAAGCAAGAGAACTGGGTTTAAGTCCCAGCTTACACAACCCATTGGTGCTTGTTGCTTTGAAGCATGGAATTGGATGTGTGTTGATTTTCCTTTTCATTTTAGTTTTTATTTCCTTTTTAATTTATGGTTTCCTCATCCTTTAAATCTAAAAATCTGTTTCAAGTTTCCTTGTCTTTCTTTAAGCATTTCTGAAGTAGCTCAATAAGAAAGAGGGAGTGAGAGGAGACAACCCAATCCATAGAAACGTGGAGTATGGAGTAGCGGAGAAGTCGTCCTCCAGCTGCTATGGCCAACCACGCTCCAGCTAATCACTTCAAAGGGAGCATTCCAATCATATCTCTTTCATTTGTATAATAACTGCTACTCATTTTTAATTGTGTCTTCATTTTCTGTTTTTGTTAGGGTTTTCTTTTCCTTGATGTGGGAGAAACATGATGAGCAGCTGACCCAAATACTCAAAGAAGAACATGTGCTGCCATACTATGTGCATTACCCTCTCATTGTCTTCAAGGGGAAGTTTTAAACTCTCTTTCTTTTATTTATTTCATTTCATTCCTTTACCCTTGCTTTCATGTGCATTGCATGCTTTACATGGATTCAAACATTGAGGACAATGCTTCAATTAAGTTTGGGGGTGCAGGAAGTTTTTTTTTTTTTTTTTTTTAGTTTTTGTGTTTAGAAAACGTAGGCTTCTTCATTGCTAAAACATTTTATTTTCTGCTACTGTTTTGAAAGTTTGGTCCGCGCTGTGTTCTTCATTTTTTCATGCTGAATCCAACGACGTAAAGAACGTTAAATTTGACCAAGTGGTTTGAAAGTTACATGTCAAAACAGAACATATGTCGAATAGGGCAAAACAGCAATTTGAAACCTCTCGTTTTTCTTTTCTGTTTCTGTTTCTTTGAGTCATTTTCAGTTTTCCTTCCCACACCAATGATAAATCATGAGTCTATAACTTCTAATATGGCTCTTAGGAATTTGATAAGCATTGTGTTAGGTCTGAATCTTATTCTTTTGCTAGCTAAGTCTCACATAATTATTCTTGAGCTTTCTATGCACATAAGTCATGATTATACAACTCTTGCATGTCTTACCCAATTGTATGCATTTTTGCTTGTGTGATTCACTAGAATGTTAAGTTATAACTAAAATATGATTTAGGCCATCTTTGTTAAGCCTCTTTCTTTTTCCTCCATCAACCCATACAATACATATTCCATTGTAAACCCTTTTGTGCCCAAACACTTAACCATTTCTTTCTATCACCTTATCATCCATTAAACATCCTACCATCTATGGAACTTGTAGAGCATGATTGTATTTCAGATTGTAATGTATTCAAGGCAATAAATGAGCTATTCAAAGAAATTCGAAAGGAAATGAGAAAAGAAGTGTGGCCAATGTAGTCACGACCCTAGGGTGATATAAGGAGAAATCAAGGTGATCTAGGGTAAAGAGCCGCAAAATTGGGCCAAGTATTATACAAAGTGTGTAAATGTCAAAATCAAATTGTGAAGTGATTCAATTGCAAAATCTGGTGTTGTGAGCTCTTTAATTTCTGTGCCTTACATCTCAAACGTCTATGATCTTGTTTATATGACATGCTCTACTTTGTTCCTTAGACTTTGTGTTTCAATATCCATTCCTTTTCTAACCATTACATTACATCCATGAGTGAAGTCCTATTGATTTTGGTTTAGCTTGGCAAACTTGTGTTCATTCTTGCAGGAATTCATATCGTTGTTTGGGAAGCATTAGTTGTATCTTCATGGCTACTTCACACACACACCTTGAGCATGATTTTTGTGAGATTGTGGTAGCACTTGAATAATGTTTAGAACTTCCTTAGTGCTTGTTTTGTTCCTTGTTGAGCCATGTCTATGAAGTTTAACATTTTTGTCCAGTTGGAAGGTTAACATTTTTGTTCTTTAGTTTTGTTTTTGTTTTGCTTATGGACTAACAATTTTTTTAAGTTTTCTAATTACTTTGTTTTACAGAGTCCGTAAAACGTTTGTGGGTATCGTATCTGTTAAACCCTCAGGAGACACAACTCCTCCTACTAGGGATGCCTAGAGGTTTAAAGGCTTGTTGCATACGCTCAATGCAATCGAGTTACCTACGAAAGTGGTCTAGTTAACTTCTTGTTTTGTTTTTTACTTTTTTTTGTGTTGTTTTGCTCGAGGACTAGCAAAATCTAGGTTTGGGGGTATTTGATCGGTTCATAATTGTATATCATTTCGTACCCTTCTAGCTTATGAATTGGTTATGTTTTTGAGTTAAACTTGTGCTAGTAATCATTTTTGTGTTTATCTTTCAGCTTTAGGTAACAATTATGGCTTTGGATAGGAAATGATGCAATCCATGCATGTTAGGGCCTGATTTGGGTGGATGGAAGAAGAGCTTAAAGACAAACCAATTTTGGCTACAGTCCCCTGCCAGCCCAGTTTCGTAGGTCAACTTCTTGGCCTTGGATCAGCATGCTATGGGGCTCGAATGAGGTGAAGATCTTCATGAAACTTGTTCCAATGGGTGTTGACTACAACATATCCAAATTTCAGCCCAATTGGACATTTGTGGAGTCCTTAGCCCGTCCAACATTGCACCCTGCTCAGGAGGATTTGTAGCTGCCAGCATTTTGCCATGTGACTCCTTTTAGCCATGTGCCTCACCCCAGCTGCAACTGACTTTGTACCCAACATAATGAGTGAAGTTGGGAGGCTTTCCAGCTATGATTTCTGAAGGAGCAAGTTGGCACATGATGGAGCTATTAAAGAGAAAGCATGTGCATGCATGCAAAGAAGAGAAAGGAGAGAGATGAAGAATAAGGAATGATGAGAGGCATTTTTGCTCAGCCTTTGAACATGGGAGTTGAATTGGCAGATCACTTTGGAGCTGGAAATCAGCTTTTGAGCTACTAAAGAGAAGCATGTGCATGCATGTGAAGCAAAAGAAAGAAATGAAATGAAATGAAGTCAATTCCAGTCCCTGTTTCGGCAGCCCACTTGCAGAGGCCAAAACGCATACTTCTACTGCTCCGATGGGAATACTTTCTTCATAGAAGTTGTTCCAATGGGTGTCTAGTATAACATATCCAAATTCCAGCCCCATTGGATAAATGTGGAAACCTCTTGCCTTCCTACACCAAGACTGGTTCAGAAAACTCGTTTTTCAGCAACCAAAAAGCAACCACATGGGTTGACAGCAAAAGGCAACCACATGCAAAAGGCAGCCACATCTGACCACCTCTGCATGCATGTGATGAAAGCTTGTGCAGCAGCAAAAGATGAAGGATGGTGTGGGAATCCATCATGATGTTCCTCCCTCTTAGCCCTATAAATAGAGAAGCCTTCAAGCTTCATAAATCACACCCCAAGGGGGGGAGCTCTCAAACACTTCTCTAGAGCTCCCTTCCCTTCTCTCCCTCAAATTCTCTTAGTTTCCTTTCAAGTTTTCAATTGTTGTAATAAAATGAGTTTACTGAATTTTTCTTCAAGTTTTCAAGTTCTTCTTTAATTTTATTTGTAATGTACATTCTTTCTTAAGTATTCAAGTTTAATTAGTTTCCAAGTTTCAATTATGGTTTTTGTTCTTATTCATTATGCTTATAAGTTAATATGCTAGTTTGAATGATTGATCACCATTTAGGTTTGCATGTTAGCTATCTTGGTTTGAATTAAGAGTAGACACCATGCTTTAATTCGAATTGAACTATGAATAGGAAGAGTATGTATGGACATTCGACAACAGGGATTAGATACATGCTTGGTTGTTTAAATTGTTCTTCTATGCTTAATGGGTTCCTAATGCTTAGTTTTAGGTTAGACAACAAATGATCAAATTAGGGAATTAGGAACACAAGGTTAGAACCAGACACCATGGCCTAATCATACTTTAGCTAGAATCAATCCGTTAATCTAAATTGAACTTGGGAACTTATTTGCTTGAGTTATTTCCTTTTTCTTGTTTTATTTATTTTCTTTTCCATTTCTGTTTTGTGTAGGGAAAATAAATTGGATCATTCAATCACCAATCCTCGTGGGATCGACCTCGCACTTACATATGCTATACTACCAAACGGCTCGTGCACTTGCGAGTATCACAAGTTGAGGATGCAACTGAATCCATTTTGGTGCAGTGAATCCGACACAACAAGCTGTTGAAGGCGTTTCCTACCTTCACCATCCAACAAGTGCCTCGAGCAGAAAATGCGCATGCAGACGCACTAGCAAGCCTAGGATCAGCGCTTGATACCCAGTTCAGACGCTCTATCCCAGTCGAGCACCTTGACCAGCCAAGCATAGAAGAGGTAGAACAGCCAAACTTGATGCAGATAGACGAGGATCCTAGCTGGCAAGACCCCATCATTGACTACTTGGTTAATGAAAACTTACTCAAGGACAAGTCCAAGGCCCGAAAAATCAAACAGAAGGCTGCGAGGTACTACATGAAAGGTGACATGCTTGTTCGCAGATCATACTCCGGCCCTTATCTTACTTGCATCAAGTACCCACAGACGCTTGAGGTTCTCTGCAAAATACATGACGGCGAATGTGGAAATCATCCTGGGGGCAGATGCTTGCCCAGAAGGCTCTCAGTATAGGCTCAAAGAGTTGATCGATGCCAACGATATAAGTCGATCCCTGGCTTGCCAGCTGAGGAATACCATCCGCAGAACAGTCCATGGCCTTTCATGCAGTGGGCCATCGACCTCATGGGACCTATGCTGACAGCACCTGCCAACAAGGAGATGATGATCGTCGCCACGGATTACTTCACCAAATGGATCGAGGCCGAAGCTTTATCCTCTACCATGGAAGCTGATGTCGAACAATTTATCTGTAAGAACATAATCTACCGATTCGGATGCCCGCAGTTGATAGTCACCTACAATGCATAACTAATGTCATACATTACAACAATCAATCAATCCATATATCTTCACACCCATCTCTAAAATTCTCACTCCCAAACTCACCCACTAGGTCATCAAATGTGTCAACATTTGGTATCCCTCTAGTAAATGGCTCACACTCAATTCTAATATCACCTAGCACATCATCACCAATAACATCATTATATTCTCTATTAGGCATTGATAACATTACCGACCAACCACGATGTATTGGGTCGTCAACATAAAATACTTGTTTGACTTGAGAAGCCATAATAAATTGGTCATTCCTATGTCCAATTTTACTCAGATCTACAAGGGTAAATTCGAGTTCGTCGACTACAAGGCCCGAAGTGTTATCTATCCAATCACACCTCAAGACTGGGATTCTAAACTTTTGGTAGTCAAGGTCCCAAATTTCTTGAATAACCCCATAAAAACCCATATTGGAGACAATTGGGTTTTTATCCTTGGCCCTAGCAACTTGTATAGTATGTGCAAGTAAATAAACCCCACTATTTTGGACAGTTCGCACATCATCTTGTGCCTTAGTGTTAAATTTGACACCATTAATAAGATAGCTCCTATATGATGGCACTGCCATGCTTGGACTAGCTGCTAACCACCTCAAATTTTCTAATACGCCATGATTGTCTTCCCCATTAAGTTCACTTTGAACCTGCAAATTAAACATATATCTTAATTCAATCTAACATATAGAAAGAAAGAAAATTAAAAGTTCAATATGTCATTCAATAACATATATACCTTAAAGTGTAGCCATTGAATGAAAGTGCTATTGTGCTTATCTTGTAGCCACTTTGTTCTCTTTCTAAATTTTGGATAAGTGGTCTTGATGTGGATCATATGTTCCCTACAATTGACACGAAAAAATCACACATCACGGTCCCTTGTATATAAGATAAACATAAGGAGTAATAATATTTAAAATGGCTACATATGAAAAATTAAACTCATACGTACTAGATATAAGGTAGGACTGCCTCCGTATTCTCCAAGACATATAGATGTGCCTGGTTCAACAAGTCCAGATCAATTAAGCTCACTGTGCAACCTGATAATGGCTTTGAAACTCCCATCTTCTGGCTTGAAGGCACTCCAACTGTAGTAACATCAGATAAATGCTCGGTACAAAACTCTACAGCTTTTACAGCTATATATCACTCAGCAATGCAACCTTCGGGACGAGTACGATTCTGAACATACCCCTTCAGCACTTTCATATATCTTTCAAACGGATACATCCATCTAAAATATACTGGCCCACATAGACGAACTTCTCTTACAAGATGTACTACTAGATGAACCATGATATCAAAGAATGAAGGGGGAAAGTACTTCTCAAGCAAACACAAAGTAACTACTACATCTTCTTCCAACTTATCTAGCTTGGAAACCTCTACCGTCTTTGCACATATAACATTGAAGAAGAAGCACAATCGAGTAATTGCATATCTTGCAAGCTTCTCCAAAACAGAACGAATTGCCACAGGGAGGAATTGTGTCTACTGCGCAAATCTCACGGCCTGGAGTTTTGGGCCGAGGGGATATGCGTTGACACGCGGCTTCCTGCTTTTGGGTGCGGTGCGGTTGTGCGCGGGTGTGCCAGCACGGTCTACCGTGCATCGAGATTGTTGATGTGAATGGAATTGGTTAAGTGGTGCGCCTGTTTGAACTTGTCTTCTGATCAAACGATTGTAGCCGAGAGAGGAACTAATCTCGGCTGTCAGGTTCACGGCTTGAGCTACAAGGCCGTTTAGTGGTGGTGTTGATGGTGGGTTTAGGGCATTGCTCCGGCGCGCTGCTCAGTGAGCGGCGGTCGTATGATATATGGGTGAATGAGCGAATAACAAAGATGGTGCTCCGGCGCCGTGAAAATCAAGGGTCGTATGATATATTGATGAATGGATTTTCCTTACAGTCTAACACTACTCCTAGGAAAGTAAGTAAAGATATTGAAAGTGCATTACAGGAAAATATAAGTCGCTCCGTGAGAGGCTTTGGTTTGGTGTTTGAACCCTTTGAATGTAGTTTGAGCTCTGTATTTATAGGAAGAGTTTCTGGACGAGTAATCGAGGCTGAAAATCTGCATAGTGGAGCCTGATTAGCTCAAGTGGGTAGTCCAATCGACATTTGGGATCGTGAATTATGGTGGTGTGACCCCATGAATCCCGGTAAATCTCGGCCGCCGCCCTAATCGTGATTTCTGCGCAACTGGCCGTGGGGACGCATTTATTGCTCTGATAGTTAGTCACCCAATCTCTCAAGCTGTAAGAATTCTTGTGAGAATGTCTGCGTCTAATCACTCTGATTCCTGTCACCAAAACCTGACTTCAATCACTTCCCACCTTCCCTCATGCATTAAATGCTTATTTGTGGCCAGTGGGTTTGCTGCAATAAACAGAGGCACTACTTCATTAAATGAAGTGTGGGACCCTGCTGCCACTTGATGATCTGACTCTTAATATCTTCGGCCGTGATTTTGTTCGGCCTCAGCCTCGGCCTACTATCTAGGCCGAGGTGGTCATGCCTTGGCAACTTCTCTTTTGTTTTCAGGAAGGCCAAACACCTTGGCGGAATGCTGCGTTTTAATCCTTCAGCCGATTCATGGTCGTGATTTATTAGGCACAAATATTTCCCCCACATCCCTGGATTCTTCGGCCTCGGCATGGGTAGGGGCCGAATGGATTCTAAGGGATGGACCCCTTGCATTCCTTCTAAAGTGATTGACAACTAGGGCATTAAATGCGCAGGTCAGTTGGCGTATTTAATGCTTCAGGCACGTCGCGTAGGCCATCATTACCCAGGGCGTCGCTTCGCCTCGTCAAATGAAACGACAGTCTCTGGGCTTTCGACACGTCATCGTGCTTTCAATTCGCGCGAGCCATTATTTTGCCTCGCCAAAAAAATGTTGGTCCTAGGTTTCTGACATATCTTCGCGTGCTCTTAGTGCGTTGTCAGGCCGTTTCGTCTTACGAGAACCACGCCTCTTTGTTTTGAATTCTAGCGCCAGTATAAAAACCCAAACTCCTTCGCTTTTTCTTCACACTCAAAATCCTTGGGTTTACGCTCCTCAAAAGTTCACTCTGTCCTCCTCAGTTTTCTCAGCCCTCAAACATTCTTGAGCCTTTCTCTGATTCCTGGGCTTCATCCCTCTTCGTCTCAACCTGCTCTGATGGCCCCTATTGTAGCCCTTCCAAAGCCAAGGAGCTACATCTGCTGAACCTCATGATTTGGCAGTTTGGCCTGGTCCAGATGGTTCCTCCTCTCCTGCTATCCACCCATCGTCCTTCGTCCTGGAAAACCGACGTGAGCCAAAACCAAGATGCGGCCGGGGTTCCTCCCTATCTCCGGGGGAAGATGACCCCCCTCCCTGTGAAGTCGAGGAGAAACTGCAATGCGATTGATGGAGATGGGAGTACCCAGTACGATGACTCTAACCCGGCCATGCTTATTCGGCCGAGTGCCCTGGCCGCTTACCATGGCTAGAGTGACGGCCGCTTATCATGGCCAGAGTGTCGGCCGCTTACCATGGCCGAAGTGACGGTCCTTGCGCCTACCGTGTCCGAAGTGATGGCCCTTGCGCTTACCATGTCCGGAGTGACGGCCCCTGCATTTACCATGTCCGGAGTGACGGCCCTTGCGTTTACCATGTCCGGAGTGACGGCCCTTGCGTGGTTGGTGACGACATGGGTGGCGGGGATACTGCCTCGGGGTGAAATGTCCGTCTGTCCAGCAGGAAGATCATGAAGCCGTTGTTCGTAGATTTAGGACGTGATCTTTTATCATGTGCATTTGTAATCGGCCATGACCTGGTTGTTTCTTTGTAAACATGTCCCCTTTTTAAATGAAGTATGATTTTCCTTCACTCTTGTTTCACCGTTCCATTTACTTTGCCAATTGTAATCCTTAGCACTCTTTCTCGGCCGTTTCCCATAACGACGAGGTATACTTCTTTAAGTACTGGCCGTTTATTGGCAAGTTGTGCCATTCCCCATCCCTATCTTTTAACTGAAAGGCACCTCGGCCGAGGATTCGTTCGATAACAAACGGTCCTTCCCAGTTAGGTGAGAATTTGCCGAATCGAGGGTCCTTTGTCCCAATAGGAAGCACAGCTCGCTATACTAAGTCGCCCTCGGCGAAAGTCTTTTGTTTGACCTTTCTGTTATAGGCTCTCGCCGCAATCTACTTCTGTGTCTGCATTAGGTTATAAGCATCGAGTCTGGATTGCTCCAAATCTTCAGAATCCTGAGCCATGGCCTGCACATAATCCTTCCCTCCCTGTTCAGGCTGTTCAGCCACACGAAGAGACCGAACCTTCAATTCCATTGGAACGATGGCATCATGACCGTAGGTTAAGGCATAAGGAGATGTGCCTGTGGCTGAGCGTTTCGAGATCTTGTAAGCCCAAAGGGCTTCGGGGAGCAAGTCGTGCCATGCCTTAGGCCTTTCCTCAATCATTTTCTCAAGAATGCCCTTAATTACCTTATTGCTTGCCTCGGCCTGTCCGTTTGACTGGGGGTAGTAAGATGTTGAGTGGACCAATTTGATTCCCATACTTTCGGTGTATTCCCGAGTCTCGGCCGATGCAAAAACTGGGCCGTTATCGGCCGTAATAGTTTCAGGTATACCGAATCTGTGGACGATGTGGTTCTCAAAGAACTTAACCACCTGTGCGCTAGAAATCGACCGATAGGACTCTACCTCGACCCATTTAGTAAAATAGTCGGTCGCCACCAAAATCCATGCACGTTGGTTGGATGCGGCCGGATGGATTTTGCCAATGATATCCACGGTTTAGTAACCAGGTGGAGGGCTTCGGTCGGTACCCGTTGTATGGGGCCGTAAATTTGACACTTAATACACCCCCTCGCATACTCTATGCAGTCTTTTAAAATGGTCGGCCAGTAATAGCCGTGCCTCCGAACCAGCCATCTCATCTTGACGCCGCAAATCCCCTCATGGGACTTGGTCATGATAACCTTGATGTCTTCGGCACTAGGACATAACAGCAATAAGCCGTCTGATCCCTTTCGATACAGCTCGTTCTGATAAATTAAATAACACCGAGCCCGGAAACGTGTAGTCCTTTCATGGCTGCCGGAAGGGTCATGCAAATATTTTACCATAGGGTAGCGCCAGTCGGCTTCGGCCGTGCTGACCTCGTCGGTAATCTCGGCTGAAGATACTTGCATTGCCATTCCATGTTCAGCCAAAGCCAGCAGGGTACGCTTTTCGATCCTTATTACGTGATCGTGGTCAGTGTCCGGGATGTTTACGCCTGACGCTACTTGGGCCATCTCATTGGCCTCATGGTTTTCGGGGCGCGGTACGTGAACAAAGGTAATTCTGGAAAACTCATCGGCCGTGTTGAGGGCCGTCACATAATACATGGTTAAATTCTCGCTTGTGCATTAGTATTCCCCGGTTAGTTGGTTAATTACCAGCTGAGAATCACCGTAGACCAAAACACGGGTTGCCTTCATTCCTTTCAAAATCTCGAGACCGATGATGAATGCTTCGTATTCGACCTGATTATTGGTGCATTTGAAGTCAAGTTGGAATGCGAACTGCCATCTTTGCCCTTGAGGGGATTCGATCACGACTCCGGCCCCTGACCTGGCCTCGGTACTGGAGCCGTCGAAATACATGGTCTAGTAGTTCTTTTCCATGCGGGCCATGCCGATCTCGACCTCCAACTCTTCCTCCTGCCTCTGGGCCAGATGATGGGCCAGGAAATCGACCAATGCCTGACCCTTGACCGACTTCTGAGCCACATATTGGAAGGTAAATTCGGACAATGCCATCGTCCACTTCCCAATTCGGCCATGTATAATCGGCCGAGTGAGCATGTATTTGATAAGGTCGGTCTTGGAGATGATCTGGACGACCGAAGGAAGCATGTAGTGCCGCAACTTGGTGGCCGCGAAATAAAGCAATAGGCACAACTTCTCGATCAGTTCAGCCATGTTGAGGGTGCAGCTCAAATAGTACACCGCTTGTTCCCGCTCAGACTCGTTGTTCTGAGCTAGCAGACAGCCGATGGAGCCTTCTGAAGTCGAAATATAAAGTATCAAGGGTTTCCCTCGCTTTGGCAGCATAAGGACCGGCGGTTGAGACAAATATTTCTTGATGTCGTCGAGGGCCGCCTGATGCTCTGCCCCCCATATGAACCGTTTCGTGTCTTTTAGTTTGAGCAGAGGAGTCAGCGGCCGGATTTTTCCCGCCAAATTGGATATGAACCGCCGTAAAAAGTTGACCTTACCGAGGAAGGACTGGAGCTCCTTTTTGGTCCTCGGTGGAGGGGCTGCCATAATGGCGTAGCTTTATTCTTATCCACCTCAATCCCTCGTTGATGAACCAAGAAACCGAGGAAGTTCCCAGCGGTGACGCCGAAAGCACACTTTTTTGGGTTCATTCTTAGGCCATGGGCTCGCATTCGGTCAAAAGCTTGTCGGAGATGTCCTATGTGGTCGGCTTTGGATGGGGACTTCAAAACCACGTCGTCAATGTAGACTTCAACGGTCCAGCCTGTAAGGTGGCGGAAAATTAGGTTCATAGCTCACTGGTATGTTGCGCCGGTATTCTTTAGGCCGAACGGCATGATTACCCATTCATAGGTTCCGATTGCTCTTGGACACCTAAACGCCGTTTTGTGGACATCCTCCTCGGCTACGAAAATTTGGTTGTAACCGGCATGGCCGTCCATAAAAGACAAGAGTTCGTGTTTTGCGGCCCCGTCTACCAGGAGGTCTGACATAGGCATGGGGTATTCGTCCTTGGGGGTTGCGAGATTTAGATTTCTGTAATCGGTGCAAACCCTCAAAGCCCCAGTCCTTTTTAACACTGGTACAATGTTGGCCAACCACTCGACGTACCAGGCCGTTCGGATGAAGCCGGCTTTAAGGAGCCGTTCGGTCGAAAAACGCCTTGGCGGCTGCGGGAATGGCTTGAACCCCTCCTTGATTTTTAATTCATGCTTGACCAAACTCCTTGGCAATCCAGGCATCTCATGATAATCCCAAGCAAAACAATCCTTATATTCATGGAGCAGGCCAATAACCTTGGCCGCTAACTTAGGATCCAAAAGCTTGCTTACAAAAAGAGGCTGTGGTTCGGTCTCCGACCCTACATTTATTTCTAACAAAGGGTCCTGGACTTCTAGGTAGTCATCCTCCATCTCGGCGGGCGCCGTTTCCAGGTCGTCAAAAGTTAACACGTCCGTCTCGTCCGATTCGTGGAGGAATTCGATCAAGTTGATTGGTGAGTTCGGCCGTAAGGATTCCGCTGCCCAATGCTCTAGCAGTCTTTCTAGCAAGTCGGTCACGGCCGCTGCTCCTTCTTCTTTAGTGGCCTTATCTGTCATCTAAAGGCTGGTGAGGTCGATCAATACTTCACGCGCCGAATCCTGTCGAACATTCTCGATGCCTAACTCCAGCACCTTTTGGGCCATCGTTCTGGTTGGTCGGCCGCTTGCATCGTGGCCGGTGAGGACAACCCATCCAACATCGTCGTCGTAAATCCGAGCTTGTACGGCATTGGCCTCGAAAGGTTTTTCGTGGCCGGGTGTATAGAAGGCCGCGACTCTTGTCTGGTCGGCCACGGTAATCTTCAATGGCAATATGCCAATGGTTTTAGATTTGTCGCCGATGAAGCTGCTCATGACGATGTCGCTGGGGATGAGGTCCTCTTTCGCCTTGTCCAGCTTCCTCATCAAGGAATAAGGAAGGATGTTGACCGTCGCTCCACAGTCGACGAAAACCTTGGACACGGGCACACCCTCTACATGAGCCGAGATGTACAACGGCTTGAGGTGTCGGTATTTGTTCGGCTCATCTCGAGGTATTACCTCGTTAAACGCCACAGCCAACAATTCTTCCTTTGTTTTTGGCCTCTGGTCAAGCTGTTCTTCGGCCACGTCATCATCCAGGCCGTTGGTCTGCCCTCCTGGGGCTAAAAACTCAGATGGTAGCACCAAGACCATATTGATGCCGACCTCCTCTGGCTCCAGCGGGTTTCCCCTACCAGCCTCCTCTTCGGCCTCACAGCCATCTTCGGTGAGGACCTTTTCTTTGACCATCCCGAGGATTCCTTCGTATTCTTCATCGGAGATTCCCAAAGTGGGGTCGTCTTCGGCCTCATGCCCAAAGAAAGGATCACCGAAACCCTCGATCATGGGCCTTGCGGTCCCCGAGATATCGCCTGTGGATGCTTTGATGTCAAGGGGGACCGAGGCCTCGTCCTCTTCCTCGAGGACCCGTCTAGCCTTCGCCAATGTTTCCCTGGCCATTAGGTAATCATCCAAACGGCTTACCCGGGCCTTTTCCTTGGCTGTTAGACCAAAGACAGCGTCGGCTGGAGTCACAGTAAAATATTGGCGGAGATATTCCAAGTCGTCCTTGCTGAATGGGGCCTCAACCTCCAAACCTGCTAGGCCCAGCTAGTATCCCAGCATTCCTTAATGGCCGGGTCAGATCTACTAGTGATGAGGAGCCTCTCCGCCTTTGTGTTTTTGAGGGCCAACTCCATGATTTCACGGCTCTCAGGGGTCATGCCATATAGGTCTGTGGCCGAGTGGTCTTTATGGAATTCCATAAGAAAGGACAGACCATTGGCCGAAAAAGGGGGGGTCCCTTCCGCAGTAGACGTCGACGATACCCTCGCCCGTTCTCTCCAAAACCGCGGCCTTCGGCTGAACCGAAGTGGCCGTCGTTCCATGGGCGCTCTCGTCTTGCCTAGGGCGCCACGTCCTTGGAGGATTGATGCCGGCTATTTTTGCTGTTGGGGGGACAATTAGTGTGGACGGTAGCCCATCTGTAGTCGCCACTTTCTTTTGGCGCTTGGAACCTTCAGCCTCAGTTGTCTGTATTCTGGCCTACTGAACCTGTCTCTGCATTCTCCTCAGCTGGGTTTTTGTCAGCGGCTCGGCCCTACCCCCAGGCCGTGCATGATACCAACGGGCATCACGTATGACCGGCAGTTTGAAAGTCTTCACCAGCCTAAGGGGGGCCTCGTTCTTGTGGCCTGCCACGGTACTGGGGGTCTGTGCCCCTAGCCGGTCAAAAACAGTTCTGCTGGCCAGCCGTCGGTTGGGATGGCTCGGCGGCCTTCCTCTTATTCTCCTGCGGCCTGGTCTGACCGATCTCAGACTTGCATCGCTCGCAAAACAGCGGCTCTAATTCGGCCGTTGGCTCCTTTCCTTTCGCCGTCCGACGAGCTTCCCTATTCCCGGCTGGGAGTTGGGCATCGACCATGTTGACGACAGGTGGAGGGAATGGCTTGGAGTCAACCTGCATGGCTGCCTTCTCCGGAAACTGGAGCTTCTTTTCGTCGATCAACTTCTGGATGACGTCTCGCAAGACAACGCAGTTGTTGGTGTTGTGAGACCAAGAACTGTGGTATTTGCAAAACATCCTCCCTTTGAGCTCGTCGAGCTTCTGAATCTTGTGGCCGAAGGACAATTTAACCTTTTTCTCGGCCAATAGCAGGTCGAAGATAGCCTCTGCCCTTGTTAAGTCAAAAGTATAGGCCTTTGTTTCCCGCGTCGCGAACTTGGCGTCGGGAATTTTGGTGCGGCTATTGTCGGTCTTAACAAGTCCTTTGCAGACGAAGGGCTTGTCTATGGTGACCTCGGCAGAACTCATCTCTACTTCGTCACCCTCGGCCACCGCAGGGCCGTCTGCTTCGGCGTAGCTGACAATGGGATTTCTGTAGTAAGTCCCTTTCGAAGCCGTCTTCTTCTACATCTCTTCCTTCAACTAGGATGCATATATGTCCACCTTGTTGGTCAAGTCATGCATGTCCCGGAATTCGAGTCCCTGGAATTTCTTCCGGTACTCGAATTCAAGCCCTTCCTCGGCCATCTTGACAAATTCCCTCTCTGGCAGGTTTGTCCGGCACCAGTTCCTACACGTTTTGAACCGCTGCAGGTAATCAAGAGGTGATTCGTCTGACGCATGGCTCATTCTAGCTAGCTCGGCGACTGTTATCTCTCGGTTGGTCTGATAGAAATGTTCGTGGAATATTCTTTCCATGTCAGGCCAATCCCTCACTGAATTTGCTGGGAGGTTTATGAACCATGAGAAAGTCACGCCGGTCAAGGAGTGAACAAACAAACGAAGCTTTTCAGCGTCCAAATCGGCCTCTCCACACTGGGCCGTGAAACGGCCTATGTGTTCGATGGAGGAGGTCTGTCCGTCCCCGGAGAACAGCATGAATTCTGGCAACCGATAGTTCCGGGGAAGAGGGATTTGGTCGATTTCTGGCGGGTACGGCCTTGTATATCATGGCGCGTCTGGCCGCCTCTGGGCTAGGCCGTCTTCGTTCATTCGCCGGACGTCTTCGAGTCGAAGCCCTTGAGGTGGCGCCTCTTGTTGGGCCGCACACGGTCGTGGGGCCTATTGCACATCGTTATGCGGCCTTGTTTGTTGGGCCACTGGGACAGGGGACTCGGCCGGTATGACCGAGCTGGTTGATGCCAGATGAGCGACATGGGTTTGGCCGAGGTGCGTGTGCGTTGCCGCTGGAAAGGCCAAACCGTAGTGAAGGTGAGAGCCCGGCGGAAACAACGACGCCTGTAATGGTGGTGAGGCGGTCGGATTGCTCTGACCGTACTGTTGCGATGAAACAGTGGTCGCGTTGCTTGGGCCAGGATGGGTCTAGATGGCCGCAGTGTAAACCGGTCCGAGTGGATGGATCGCAGGATGCGCGAGGCTGCTTTGTCCTAGCGATACAGCCAAAGCATGGGGCGGTGCGTGCGTTGTTCCTACCGAGTAGGTTGGTCCGGGATTTGCCCATGTGGCCTGGGACTGCCCCCAGCTGTTTGTCGGCAGCAAAGAATGCTGGCCGTAACCTGATGCTTGGGTGTGAGCAGAGACGCCGAGGCTGCTGCTTTCGCCGTAAGGCTCGATTCTCTCGCGCTCTTGGCCTCTCTGTCCGGCTCTGGGAGGCGTCGTGGGAGAGGTCGCCGACATCCTCTCCTGAAAAAGCGTTCGCAGCTCTGAGGAGAATCTGTCCATCGTGGCCATGAAGGACGTTTCTATCCTGTAGGCCTGCTTGGACATCAGCTCCTCTACTACTGCTTATTCTTGCAAGGACTCGGCCGTGCGATCCGTCATTACTGGAACGCTGGCCGAGATCCTGACCGAATGTTCGGTATCGGTGGTGATTGGTGAAGTGGACTCAGGAGTCTCAGAAGTCATTTCGACTGCTTTGTTTTTGAGCTTTGCCTGTGCCCTGGTTTCCACCAAAAGTGTTTACCGCGAAAATCTCACGGCCTGGAGTTCCGGGACGAGGGGATATGCGTTGACATGAGGCTTCCTGCTTTTGGGTGCGGTGCGGTTGTGCGCGGGCGTGCCAGCACGGTCTACCGTTCATCGAGATTGTTGATGTGAATGGAAGTGGTTAAGTGGTGTGCCTGTTTGAACTTGTCTTCTGATCAAACGATTGTAGCTGAGAGGAGAACTAATCTCAGCTGTCAGGTTCACGGCCTGAGCTACAAGGCCGTTTAGTGGTGGTGTTAATGGTGGGTTTAGGGTGTTGCTCCGGCGCGCTGCTCAGTGAGCGGCGGTCGTATGATATATGGGGTGAATGAGCGAATAACAAAGATGGTGCTCTGGCGCCTTGAAAATCAAGGGTCGTATGATATATTGATGAATGGATTTTCCTTACAGTCTAACACTACTCCTAGGAAAGCAAGTAAAGATATTGAAAGTGCATTACAAGAAAATATAAGTCGCTCCGTGGGAGGCTTTGGTTTGGTGTTTGAACCCTTTGAATGTAGTTTGAGCTCTGTATTTATAGGAAGAGTTCCTGGAGGAGTAATCGAGGCTGAAAATCTGCATAGTGGAGCCTGATTAGCGCAAGTGGGTAGTCCAATCGACATTTGGGATCGTGAAGTATGGTGGTGTGACCCAATGAATCCCGGTAAATCTCGGCCACCGCCCTAATCGTTATTTCTGCGCAACTGGCCGTGGGGACGCATTTATTCACTACTACAAAAAACGAAATAGACGACGGTAATCCACCGTCGTGTATCATGGTTTACAACCGACGAGAAATCGACCGCCGTCTTTTCATACATGAAATAACGACGGAAAATAACCGACGTAGTTAATATAGTACACGTCAGTAAAATACTAAAACCGACGTAGATTTCATACATAAAACCTAAAAAAGAAACCTTTCGACTATAATAGACGACGGTTTTAGTAAAACACTGACGTTGAAATAATGTTAAATGTCAAAAACAACTACAAAACCGACGTAAATATGTTTATCGACGTCTCTAAATACACAAAAACCGACGTGTAAAACTTAGAAAACGTCTTGGTTAGTAAATACTACGTTCACTAAATGAAAAAACTGACGTCTTAAACATATAACATGGCGTATATTTACATAAACAGACGTAAAAACAACAATAACCACGACCATTTATATCACCACAGACGTTAAAAATGATTTTGACGGCTTGAACACAAAAAAAACGACGTGGTTAATATAGAACACGTCACAAAAGAACTAAAACCGACGTCGATTTGGTACATAAACGCATAAAAAAGAGACCTTTCGACTATAATAGACGACGGTTGTATTAAAACACAGACGTTTAAATAATTTTAAATGTCAAAAACAACTATAAAACTGACGTAAATAGTTTTATCAACGTCTCTAAATTAAATAAAACCGACGTGTCAAATTTACAAACCGTCGTGGTTAATAAATACTACGTTCACTAAATGAAAAAACTGACGTCTTAAACATATAACATGGCATATATTTACTTGAACAGACGTAAAAACATAAATAACCACGACCCTTTATATCACCACAGACGTTGAAAATGATTTTGACGGCTTGAACACAAAAAAAACGACGTGGTTAATATAGTACACGTCACAAAAGAACTAAAACCGACGTCGATTTGGTACATAAACGCATAAAAAAGAGAAGTTTCGACTATAATAGACGACGGTTGTATTAAAACACAGACGTTTAAATAATTTTAAATGTCAAAAGCAACTATAAATCCGACGTAAATGGTTTTACCTACGTCTCGAAATAAAACAAAACCGACGTGTCAAACTTAGAAACCGCCGTGGTTAATAAATACTACGTTCACTGATTGAATAAACTGACGTCTTAACGATATAACATGGCATATATTTACTTGAACAGACGTAAAAACAACAATAACCACGACTATTTATATCACCACAGACGTTGAAAATTATTTTGACGGCTTGAACACAAAAAAAAACGACGTGGTTAATATAGTACACGTCACAAAAGAACTAAAACCGACGTCGATTTGGTACATAAACGCATAAAAAAGAGACCTTTCGACTATAATAGACGACGGTTTTATTAAAACACAGACGTTTAAATAATTTTAAATGTCAAAAACAACTATAAAACCGACGTAAATGGTTTTACCTACGTCTCGAAATAAAACAAAACCGACGTATAAAACTTAGAAACCGTCGTGGTTAATAAATACTACGTTCACTGAATGAAAAACTGACGTCTTAAACATATAACATGGCATATATTTACTTGAACAGACGTAAAAACAACAATAACCACGACCATTTATATCACCACAGACGTTGAAAATTATTTTGACGGCTTGAACACAAAAAAAAAACGACGTGGTTAATATAGTACACGTCACAAAAGAACTAAAACCGACGTCGATTTGGTACATAAACGCATAAAAAAGAGACCTTTCGACTATAATAGACGACGGTTTTATTAAAACACAGACGTTTAAATAATTTTAAATGTCAAAAACAACTATAAAACCGACGTAAATGGTTTTACCTACGTCTCGAAATAAAACAAAACCGACGTATAAAACTTAGAAACCGTCGTGGTTAATAAATACTACGTTCACTGAATGAAAAACTGACGTCTTAAACATATAACATGGCATATATTTACTTGAACAGACGTAAAAACAACAATAACCACGACCATTTATATCACCACAGACGTTGAAAATTATTTTGACGGCTTGAACACAAAAAAACGACGTGGTTAATATAGTACACGTCAGTAAAAAACTAAAACCGACGTCGATTTGGTACATAATCGCATAAAAAAGAGACCTTTCGACTATAATAGACGACTGTAATAGACGACGGTTGAAATGAATTATAATGATATACAGAGCTATGAATTAATGTCATACAAAGCTTGCAGAATGAAAATGTGATCGGAATTAAAATGATATACAGAGCTATGAATTAATGTCATACAATTAACTGCATAACTAATGTCATACATTACAACAATCAATCAATCCATATATCTTCACACCCATCTCTAATGTTCTCACTCCCAAACTCACCCACTAGGTCATCAAATGTGTCAACATTTGGTATCCCTCTAGAAAATGGCTCACACTCAATTCTAATATCACCTAGCACATCATCACCAATAACATCATTATATTCTCTATTAGGCATTGATAACACTACCGACCAACCACGATGCATTGGGTCGTCAACATAAAATACTTGTTTGACTTGAGAAGCCATAACAAATTGGTCATTCCTATGTCCAATTTTACTCAGATCTACAAGGGTAAATCCAAGTTCGTCGACTACAAGGCCCGAAGTGTTATCTATCCAATCACACCTCAAGACTGGGATTCTAAACTTTTGGTAGTCAAGATCCCAAATTTCTTGAATAACCCCATAAAAACCCATATTGGAGACAATAGGGTTTTTATCCTTGGCACTAGCAACTTGCATAGTATGTGCAAGTAAATAAACTCCACTATTTTGGACAGTTCGCACGTCATCCTGTGCCTTGGTGCTAAATTTGACACCATTAATAAGATAGCTCCTATATGATGGCACTACCATGCTTGGACCAGCTGCTAACCATCTCAAATTTTCTGATATGCCATTATAATCTTCCCCATTAAATTCACTTTGAACCTACAAATTAAACATATATATTAATTCAATCTAACATATATATAGAAAGAAAGAAAATTAAAATAATAAATTGAATATGTCATTCAATAACATATATACCTTAACACGTAGCCATTGAATGAAAGTGCTATTGTGCTTATCTTGTAGCCACTTTGTTCTCTTTCTAAATTTCGAATAAGTGGTCTTGATGTGGATCATATGTTCCCTACAATTGACACGAAAAAAACACGCATTACGGTCCCTCATATATAAGATAAATATAAGGAGTAATAATATTTAACATGGCTACATATATATGAAAAATTAAACTCATACGTACTCGATATAAGGTAGGACTTCCTCCGTATTCTCCAAGACATATAGATGTGCCTGGTTCAACAAGTCCATATCAACTAAGCCCACTGTGCAACCTGATAATGGCTTTGAAACTCCCATATTCTGGCTTGAAGGCACTCCAACTGTACTAACATCAGATAAATGGTCGGTACAAAACTCTACAGCTTCTTCAGCTATATACCGCTCAGCAATGCAACCTTCGGGACGAGTACGATTCTGAACATACCCCTTTAGCACTTTCATATATCTTTCAAACGGATACATCCATCTAAAATATACTGGCCCACATAGACGAACTTCTCTGACAAGATGTACTACTAGATGAACCATGATATCAAAGAATGAAGGGGGAAAGTACTTCTCAAGCAAACATAAAGTAACTACTACATCTTCTTCCAACTTATCTAGCTTGGAAACATCTACCGTCTTTGCACATAAAGCATTGAAGAAGAAGCACAATCGAGTTATTGCATACCTTGCAGGCTTCTCCAAAACAGAACGAATTGCCACAGGGAGCAATTGTTGCATCAAGGTATGACAATCATGAGATTTAAGGCCAAGAAGTCTTGAATCTTTTAAAGATACAAGATTTTTTATATTTGAAGAATAACCTTCAGGAACCTTCATACCATAAAAAGAATTGCAAACCGCTCTCTTCTCTGCTCTTGACAAATTCCAAGGCCCTGGAGGCAAGCGAGTACGTCTTTCTCCATACTCGGGTTGCAAATCAATTTTTACCCCCATGTTCAATAAGTCTAACCGAGCAGCAATCCCATCTTTATTTTTTCCAGGGATCTCTAGCAATGTACCAATGATACTATCGCAAACATTCTTCTCAATGTGCATAACATCTAAGGCATGCCTCACAGGGAGGTATTTCCAATACTCGAGATCAAAGAATTTTGATTTCTTCTTCCAACAAACTCTATCACCATCATTCTCACCAACACTTCCCCCAATTTTCGAGCCCCATATGTAATTAATATCTTCAACCATATGCAGCACTTCTTCTCCTGTTAATGGCTCAGGGGGCATGCCATATTCAGGTTTCCCATTAAAAGCTGCACGTTGCCTCCTATATGGATGATTGATTGGTAACCACTTTCTATGCCCAATGTAACAAATTTTGTGGCCATTTTTCAACCTGTGACTAGGTGTATCATCGCCGCATATTGGACAAGCTTTATATCCTTTAACAACACAACCAGATAAGTTTCCATAAGCGGGAAAATCATTAATTGTCCACAGTAATGCAGCTCTGAGTGTAAAGTATTCTCCTATGTGGGTATCATACACTCCTCTAATCCCATCCCACAGAGATTTCAAATCATCAATCAAAGGCTCTAAGTAGACGTCTATATCATTTCCGGGCTGTTTAGGACCGGAAATCAGTATAGTCAACATCATGAACTTCCGCTTCATGCATAGCCATGGTGGGAGATTATATGTAACTAACATAACTGGCCAACAACTGTATCTGCTACTTAAAGAACTGTGGGGATTGAATCCATCAGATGAGAGAGCCAATCTCAAGTTTCTTGGCTCATTACCAAAGTCGGGCCATTTTTCATCAACAAGTTTCCAAGACGGGGAATCCGCTGGATGAGACATATAACCGTCAACTGATTTTCTTGCAGCATGCCAAGTCAAACTCTTAGCTGTCTTATGTGATTGAAACATCCTTTTAAACCTTGGAATTGGAGGAAAATACCACACCACCTTCGCTGCCACACCCTCTTTCAAGAACCCATCCTTGGTTTCCTTCCACCTTGAGATACCACAAGTAGGACAATTAGTTGCATTCTAATACTCCTTCCGATACAAAATGCAGTCATTGGAACATGCGTGGATTTTCTCATAACTCATCCCTAAAGCAGACAAAGTCTTTTTTGCCTCGTACATAGAGGAAGGTAGTGTATTTCCTTCTGGAAGAAATTCTCCTTGAAGTATCAATAATTCTGTAAAGCAAACATCACTCATCCCATGTTTTGCTTTCAAATTATATAACTTCACCAAAGCCGACAACTTCGTGTACTTACTGCAACCAGGGTACAAGGGTTCATCGCCATCCCCAATCACACTGGCAAACTCATAAGGATCAGATCCAATATTGGCAAAATCATTATCATCCATCCCTAATTCTTCAGAAACATAACTAAACCTACTTTGCTCATCTTCTTCCACATTTCTACTAGCATTGGTAGTCCATTCCCAAGGTTCTCCGTGCCATCTCCAAATCTTATAGCTTTGGTCAATTCCATTAAAGTATAAGTGTTCCCTTATAATTCCAACCCCAAACAATCGAATATTCCCACATTTAACACATGGACAACGAATCTCAGTTGTATTTCCAAGATTTTGTAACGCAAAATTCAAAAATCCTTCCACCCCTAACTCATATGCCTTCGATCTTCTATCCGCATGCATCCATGACTTATCCATCTTACACTCTATCAAATTCATATAAATATATATATATTAAAGTGGAAAGACCAGCAATGAAACACTACCTCATTCAAATAGCAGAGAACAAAATGAAAATTAAATATAAAACATGGAAAAGACGACGGTTTATAAAAATAATCGTCGTTTAATATACATTCCGACGACGGCATCTATAGTCACCGTCGTCATTAAGATACCCAGACCCAGAAATTTGAACGGTGTTCTGGTAGCCTAAAGACGACGTTTAATGGAGAAACAGTCGTCTTTAGGCTACCAGTTGCGGCTTAAAACGTAGACGACGGGAGTAAATGAACAACCGACGTATAATAAACATTTGGACGACGGTTTGATCCTTCAACCGTCGTCGTAGTTAAAAAAAAAAACAGCTTAAATCTCCCATCCCCATTCCTTTTCCAAGAACCCATGGCCAAACAAACATAAAAGAACCCAAACAGAGAGCAATTATTACAAGATTGCAAACACCAAAACCCTAATATAGCTACCAACGAAAACATTTATGGATTTAAGAAGAGATTAGGGTTGTACTTACATGGATATTGAGAGAGAGCTGCGAGAATATAACAACTGCTTCAGAGAGAGCTTGGAGAATCTACGTACCAAATGAGAGATCTTGAAAAATCTACGTACCAAATGCTTTGAGAGAGATCTTGGAGAATCTACGTACCCAATGCTTTGAGAGAGAGCTGAGAGAATATAACAAAAGCTTGAGACAGAGCTGAGAGAATTAGGATTAAAGGGACTAGAGTTGTACTTACATGGATATTGAGAGAGAGCTTGGAGAACGAAAACTTTCAGACAAATTTATGTTGAAGAGAGAGAATGAACTATTTGAGGGTTAAAGGGAAATTCTGAAAATTTTAAGTCGCGGTCAAAAATTTTTAAGTACCGCATTTTTCAACCACGACGGTCAACACTTATAATGACGTCTAATAATTACTTACAACGGCGGTTATAATACATTTACGACGTTGTAAACACTAAAGACGTCGCTATTTTATAACTGACGTCGTCAACCGAATTCAATTAGTCTTTGTTAATGTAGTTGACCAAAAACAGCGGGAGAAAACCGGCGTCGTTTCAAAAAACCCTAAACCCTAAATTGTAAAATAATTTTTAAAAAATACACAAGTACGAGAAAAATGAACCGAAAATTGCTATGGATTCCTTACAACATTGCCTTCTACAATAGTAGGCTAAAATATGGATTTCATAATTTTGAATTTATGGGCACCAATGGATCACATAAACCTTAGGGTTATGTTATGTAAAGTATAAGGAGTACAATGCTTTGTCTCTAAATTTGTTTGAATTTTGTTATCATTTGAACTTTGAAAACTAAAATTACATTTTTCAGGCCTTAACGGGCAAGATATTGTCTCAATCAGTGCATAGAATTTGCCGGTATATTTTTCGGATTTTGTTTTGAATATATTATTAATATTAGTAATTAAATACAATAAAAAAATATTTCCAAAATTATATTTTTTAAAGCTTTAGGATAGAGACAATATTCCAATGCTTGGTAGTTTTCAGTATAATTTTTGGATATAGTTATGAATTTAATATGGATTTAAATAAAATATAAAAGTCAATAACAATTAAATTAAAAATGACTTAGCCGACGTTGTATCCCTTTACAACGACATTAAACATAAAAAACCGACGTTGAAACTATATTTAAGAATATACACAGGATGAATTAATTATAAACTGTCATTTTAGTGTATATAACGGACGTTGTTTAAATATATAAAGGCGGATATTTAATAATATCCGCCTTTGTATAATATTACAACGTCGTTAATGTTATACTAACCGACGTAGTATATGAATACAAATTCATTTATAAAGGATGAATTAATTATAAACCGTCGTTGTTACTAATATTAAACGTCATTTTAGTGTATATAACTGACGTTGTTTATATATATAAAGGCGAATATTTAAGAATATCCGCCTTTGTATAAGATTACGACGTCGATAAGGTTATACTAACCGACGTAGTATATGAATTCATATTCTTTTATGCAGGATGAATTAATTATATACCGTCGTTGTTATTTCTATTACACGTCATTTTGTTGTATATAGCTGACGTTTTTTTTTTATACAAAGGCGGATATTTAGAAATATCAACCTTTGTATATTATTACGACGTCGATAAGGTTATACTAACGGACGTAGTATATGAGTACAAATTCATTTATACAGGATGAATTAATTATAAACCGTCGTTGTTTTGACTATTACACGTCGTTTACTGCAATACGACCATTGTGTACACGTATGAGACGTGTAAATTAGAATCAGACGTCGGTGTTTGGGAACTAAACAAATTTTTAAACAAAATTTAATTTTGTTGATTTTTGTTCTCTTGATTACAACAAAATATTTATATACATTTTAAATAATCTAAATTAAACATTGTTCATAAATATTTATCTACATCAATTATCCTTCGGTAATTGCTTGTTCACGAATTCTGCCCATTCATGCCTAACTTCGTCAATATCCTTTTGTGTATACTGAAGTTTATCTTTTTTCTTGTCAAACTGCAAAATAAACCAAAAAACCGACGTGTTAAAAGAATACAAACGACGGTTAAACAAAAATATGACGTAGTAAAATAAAGAAAGTATATCTAAAATGTTGCGTTTTACCTTCTTTTCGAAATTTAGGTCTGGATCATGAATTATATCTCTCATGAATCGCATCACGTAATAGCCACACTCTACACTTGTTGGTTGTTCAGGAGTGCCGTGTAGATTTTTCCAAATGGCCTGCTGTTTACGTGAATTTTTGTTTATATGAATGTTAAACATTTTAATTGACCTGTTACAAGAAAACAAAGGGTGTTAAATACAAATAGTAACCGTCGTGGTAAATCAGTCAAAACGACGGAGTTTTTTAAACCAAGACGTTATATTTTGTTTAAAACGGCGGTAAAAGCTAACCGTCGTTGTGTAACGTTATAACGTCGGTAAGAGTAAAAAACGTCGTATGACGAAAATTGTGCAGAAAAAATTAAAACGTTCTTAAATAAAACGCAAACGACGTGGTAGTTAAATTAAAACGACGTTTTTAAGAAAATACTGACGTGGTAGTTAAATTAAAACGTCGGTAATATCTTCCCGTCGTTATATTATATAATAACGTCGGTATTAGTAAAAACCGTCGTTTATTTAAATACTTTATAGGAAAAATCATAAATCAGAAGAAATCAACTTACGTATTCACTATATTTTTCATTTCGTCGTCAACCATGCGTTTTGGCAGTGAATTCATGTAATAGGCAGTCTCTGTTAATGGTCTCACAATTACCATCACCCAATGACCCCTGCACATAATGATTCATATTAGAAAGAAAAATATTAGAAGCCTGGATTATAAGGCAGTGAATTCATGTAATAGGAAAATACTTTAAATGGTACTAACCCTGGATTATAAGGGACCAAGAAAAATTGATTCCCATCTGCTGTATTCAGGCGGTTTGACAGGTTTTTTATTCGGTCTGATATTGATCCAACTCCAGAGCTCACTAGCCCAGGGTCCACGAGGCCAACAAGGTTTACAAGATTTGCCATTTTTAAATAGTCAAATAGGAACCTAAATATATGAAAGTCAATTAAATGAGATTTTAATTTAAAAGAAAGGAAAATGTAAAACAAAATGGGATTAGGGAGAATTACCTCATGTATACTGATATCACTGTGGTTCCTATCTCAACCATTGAACCAAACTGCAAAACATCCTCAGTGAAGAGGAAGGTATCATGCTCAATGCCAAACACTTCCTTGGGCATGTGAATTGTTAGAGCCTCGTTACCATTAGGCAACAACTTGGTCTGGAAATGTTGGCATAAGGCTAAAAGAGGAGGCGGCATATCTAGCTTTGAGAGATCCTGTTTAAAGAAATTAATAAAGAAATATAAGTTAGTTTGTGTGTGAACTAAAATAAACGACTCTAACTAAACAAAAAAAACAGACGTGGTATATAATATAAACGACGGTTTCTCGTTAATACTGACGTTGTATTGAATTTATAACGTCGCTATTCTATAGAAAGGTCGTCTAATATAAATACAGTTAATGAAATCATGAAATGAACGACGGTTTATAAAAGCGTCGTGGTATATAACGAAACACGACGTGTCTTGTAAGAAACAGACGTATTTACCGTCGTTATTTTAAATTTTAACGTCGGCTATTAAAAGGAGCGACGTCTTTTTAAAATTTAAAAAGCAGAAATATAAATAAGCAGAGATTTTACCGTGTCTTCTTTCTCTTTTGCAGCAGTATCAGCTTCAGGCTTCGGATCTTCTAATTCCAAAGCTAGGGGTCTGATATTAGTGGCCCCAGAGCAGCTTGCCTTATCAGACATTGGATTTTTTGGGCTTTGATCTTGAGGGGGTAAAATAATTGGAGGAATTGGGGTTTGGAGCATCTGGCTGGGATCAAAACTAGGAACTAGTTGACGGATATATGCCAACAAAGTCTCCCTCTCTGCTCTGACTGCTTCCATTATAGTTTCCCTTGACTTCGCCTCAATCCTCAAGGTCTCTTCTCTGACTGCCTCCCTCACACTTTCCTTCAATTTGTCACCAAATTTCACTCTCTGCTGCTTCGGCAAATTGAAGAACTGAGTTGGGGTAACGCCAGCACCAGCTCCTCTGACTCTCCCACCATGCTCCGGGGTTCCCAAAGCCAGAGTCAAGATATCATTGCTCCCGGAGACAGTCAGAGTGCCTTCGGAGACTTGCTTTTGCAAATCATCCTAAAAGAAAGAAAGAGAGATTGTTAGAACCTGAGAAGGGTGTATGACAGATACATATACCGACGTTGTAAATTATAAACAACGACGGTTTTTATTAAATGACAGACGTGGTATTAATTTAAAATGTCTATATATAAATACCGTCGTTGTTTATACTTTACAACGTCGGTATATAAAAATACGTCGTATATTCAAAATAAAACAGATTAAGACATAAATTAAAAACCGTCGTATATTCAAAGTAAGACGACGGATTATTAAACAAACAGACGTAGATGTACAATTCCATACGGCTACACAAAATTACCGTCGTTGTATAATCATTCTAACGTCTAGATAAGATAAAACCGTCGTAAGTTTTAATGAAGAAGTGAAAAAACTCGATTGAAATATGCATTCTTTTCCAGAAATTGTGCACCACAAAATTCAGTGAAATAGACAGAGAGAGGGAGAGTGTGTGCGTGAGTAAACTTAAAACAAAAATGCAGTTCATAGAATAATTTAATCCGTCGTATTAATTCTATCTAGACGTCTACTTTATTCAAAAACCGACGTCCTATTCACTTTTAAACGTCCGTAAATTAAGCCTGTCGTGGTGTTCACTTTATAACGTCGCTTATATAAATATAAACGACGTCTATACCAAAATAAAACACTCTGTTTTTCAAATTTAGAACAGAGTTAGTGAGACTTACGATTAGTTTTGCCTTCTCTGCAGCCTTTGGATCAGGGATGTTTCCTGATTTATCTTCTCTTGCTTTCTTCCACAGAACAGCTCGATCGATTTCTTGACCTTCGGGCATGGTTTCTACCAATTGGTCCGTCAAACCAACATACCCTTTTCTAGACAACCTATGGTTGTACTCCAATTTCTCCCTCCTCTCCTTCTGCTCAGCATGCTTAGCTTCAAAATCTGGGGTTAACCTTGAAGCTACGAAGGCATCCCATTGCGATTTCTCTATGAACTTATAAAGCGCAGGGGTTTCTCTTAACCTCTCCCTGTCATGTGCGTAAGGAAGGATATACTGCCTAGTTACGTTATACTTGAAATCCTTCCATTTTTTGGTGGCAGACTGCAAGACCAAGTTCTTGTAACGATCCCCAATAACATAGGACATTTGAACAGCTTCCCAAATCTGCTCCTTCACGTCCTTGGGTAATTGTTTCCATTTCTTGTCCACAAGAGGGACTCTGGTGCGTGCCAAAACACCAATGTAAGACTGCATCTCAACAGCAGCCTCGCCATGTGGTTTGCCATCTTTATTGAACTCAACCACAGGCTTAACCTTCTCAATTTTCCTCTTCACAACACGGCTCATTGTGCTGATACCGCGGCCAGATTTTGGCTCCTCAACAAATGTGGCTGTGCTCGAGTCTTTCTCTGAGGTTGAGGAATATCTCATCCTCTTCGAGGGTTTGCTTTGAGTTGATTTTTCAACTTCCACTAAACCTGTTTTGGGTTCATCCCCTTGTGCCATTGAACCTGCTGTGGCCTTTGACGCTTCAGCTTCCTTGTTTTGAGATTTCGAAACCATTTTTGATTAATCTGCCAGAAAAACAACGTCGGTTATTAAAAATAAACGACGTAATAATATAAAAACAACGACGGTTTTATATATTTCATGACGTAAATATTCATAAACTACGTCGGTTATTAAATTACAAAACTAGTGTACTTCTCTCACTAGACGACGGTTTTATCTTGTTTCCGACGTATTAATTGTCACACCATGACGGTTTTTAGCCACCGTCGTGGTGTGTCCATTCCATCGTCGAAAACAGGACAGAACTGTCGTCTTTTGGCGTCGTGAGGGTATCTACTTATGTATTTAATCAAAACCAATTGAAAGATTTCTTCAATTTGACAGAATCTAGTTTCCAGACAACTACGGCATGCAAATGAAAAGGAAAAAAAAGGGAAGAGAGTGAGAAAAAACCTTGAATAACACCGGCGTGCAAAGAAATGTTTCCTTCCGACGAAGACGAAGACCAAAATGGTGATTTGGACGATGAAGACGATGATTCAGACGATGATGCTAGGTCAGGTGACGAAAATGGTGATTTGGGAAATGAGAGGGAAACTACGATACTTTATCGGGAAGTGAAAACCGTAAAATATTAGGTCAGGTGACGAAAAGTTTATATATTTTCCCAGAGTTCAATACAACGACGTTGTCATTAACAAACCGCCGTATTATTTTGTTATAACGACGGTAGATAATTCATAAATGACGTGGTTATCACAACTGCCAAAAGACTTTTGGAATTCCGATGTGGTTATGACGGCGCTTTTTTTCTCGAAACTGACTTGTACTTGTAATTTCAACGACTGTGTATTTTAATAAACCGACGTGGTTACTTTGCGGTTCTGAAAACGACGTCGTTCTCTTTTTAATACGCGCCAAATGACTTTTGGATTTCCGACGTGGTTATGACGGCGCTTTGTTTCTCTAAACTGACGTTGTACTCTTAAATTCAACGACTGTGTATTTCAATAAACCGACGTGGTTACTTTGGTTCTGTTCTCTTTTTAATACTCGCCAAATGACTTTTGGATTTCCGATGTAGTTATCTTTTTAATACGCGCGAAATGACTTTTGGATTTCCGATGTAGTTATATCTAAACTGACGTTGATTAGTCAAATATGACGTCGCTATGTATATTAGAACTGACGTGGATATTTACTCCATTTTGTTTAAATAGGATTTTTTTACGCGGTTGTTAACTCTCAGTTTTCAATTAGGGTTGCAGAAATTGTCTTTCTGAAAGCAAATGGGTTTGCAGAATGATTCCTCACAAGACCAAGCATGGGTTTGCTACATCCTCCTGTGTAGCAAGGGTGAAACCAGCTTGAGAACCCGCGTGGGTGTTCCTGATGCTCGCAGAGACGGACTCAGGTGGTGGCTGTAGCTGGGAGTGGGCTTGAGGTTCAGAATGAGTAGGTGGTGTCTATTCATTCTGAACCTCAAGCCCACTCCCAGCTTCACCCCAAAGGCACAACCCACAACAGGTTCTAAGGCTGGTTCCACCTTGCTACACAGGAGTTTTGAAGTTGATCACTGTGGAAAAGGGGACTACAATGTAACCAGGAATCGAGGAGTGAGGGTCCACACTTTGTTGATTTTGATTTTGTTTTTCAGGAATCGAGGCTGTGCAGGAGCTTGAGAACAAGAGGAAGGAGAGGGCCCAGCTTGCATATGAGAGGAAGAAACAGTTGAACATATATTTGCCACGATGTATTTGCCAAATTTGTGTTCATATTTAACACGAAGAGATTTGCATTTTAAGATGAAAATGTTGTTGAGGATTGAGAATTAAATTTTGTTTTGTGTTAAGAAAGATATTACCAAAATAAAAGAAAAATTAATTAATTTTAAAAAGCTATAAACATAAGACGGCGGTTTACAGAGAGGGCAGACGTATAAATTGAAAAAATACGACCGTAATTTGAACTTAGGACGTGGTAAATAAAAACGACAGTAGTGTTGTAGGTACCGTTGTAGTATACTCCAAAATAATAAGTCGGCGGTTTACAGAGAATGCACCGTCGTAGTATACAGACGTTGATTCCACTATATTATACGACGTGGATTAAGAACAGTTGGTCGTGTTTAGTTAGGAGTTAACACGGCAGGTTTTTTGGTGAACTGTCGTCTTTATTTTCTACGTCAGTGTATTCATACCTGCTGTCGTTGTTTTTTGGTCAGATTTTAACACTGAAGAAATCCTTTTTTAAAAACGACGGTTTTTTATTTGTACGCGTCGTCTTTTAAAAATATTGAACAGTAAATCACTTATCCACGACGGTTTTTTTTTTATACCGTCGTCTATTTAAATACAACGACGGTTTTATGTTATGCCGTCGTCTTTTTCTGGTCGTCTTTTTCCATTTTTGTAGTAGTGATTGCTCTGATAGTTAGTCACCCCATCTCTCAAGCTGTAAGAATTCTTGTGAGAATGTCTACGTCTAATCACTCTGATTCCTGCCACCAAAACCTGACTTCAATCACTTCCCACCTTCCCTCGTGCATTAAATGCTTATTTGTGGCCAGTGGGTTTGCTGCAATAAACAGAGGCACTACTTCATTAAATGAAGTGTGGGACCCTGTTGCCACTTGATGATCTGACTCTTAATATCTTCAGCCGTGATTTTGTTCAGCCTCGGCCTCGCCCTACTATCTAGGCCGAGGTGGTCATGCCTTGGCAACTTCTCTTTTGTTTTCAGGAAGGCCAAACACCTTGGCGGAACGCTACGTTTTAATCCTTCAAGCGAGGGCTAGGGTCGAGAAAAGGGGCTCCTTCGGCCGATTCATGGTCGTGATTTATTAGGCACAAATAAATTGTTGCATCAAGGTCTGACAATCATGAGATTTAAGGGCAAGAAGTCTTGAATCTTTTAAAGATACAAGATTTTTTATATTTGAAGAATAACCTTCAGGGACCTTCATACCATAGAAAGAATTGCAAACCGCTCTCTTCTCTGCTCTTGACAAATTCCAAGGCCCTGGAGACAAGCGAGTACGTCTCTCACCATACTCGAGTTGCAGATCAGTTTTGACCCCCATGTTCAATAAGTCTAACCGAGAAGCAATCTCATCTTTATTTTTTCCAGGGATCTCTAGCAATGTACCAATCAAACTATCGCAAACATTCTTCTCAATGTGCGTAACATCTAGGGCATGGCTCACAGGGAGGTATTTCCAATACTCGAGATCAAAGAATTTTGATTTCTTCTTCCAACAAACTCTATCAACATCATTCTCACCAACACTTCCCCCATTTTTCGAGCCCCATACGTAATTAATATCTTCAACCATATGCCGCACTTCTTCTCCGGTTAATGGCTCGGGAGGCATGCCATATTCAGGTTTCCCATTAAAAGCTGCACGTTGCCTCCTATATGGATGATTGATTGGTAACCACTTTCTATGCCCAATGTAACAAATTTTATGGCCATTTTTCAACCTATGACTAGGTGTATCATCGCCGCATATTGGACAAGCTTTATATCCTTTAACGACACAACCAGATATGTTTCCATAGGCAGGAAAATCATTAATTGTCCACAGTAATACACCTCTGAGTGTAAAGTATTCTCCTATGTGGGCATCATACACTCCTCTAATCCCATCCCACAGAGATTTTAAATCATCAATCAAAGGCTCTAAGTAGACGTCTATACCATTTCTGGGCTATTTAGGACCGGAAATCAATAAGGTTAACATCATGAACTTTTGCTTCATGCATATCCATAGTGGGAGATTATATGTAACTAACATAACTAGCCAACAACGGTATCTGCTACTTAAAGAACTGTGGGGATTGAATCCATCAGATGAGAGAGCCAATCTCAGGTTTCTTGGCTCATTACCAAAGTCGGGCCATTTATCATCACCAAGTTTCCAAGACGAGGAATCCGTTGTTTGAGACATATGACCATCACCTTATTTTCTTGTAGCATGCCAAGTCAAACTCTTAGCTGTCTTATGTGATTGAAACACCATTTTAAACCTTGGAATTGGAGGAACATACCACACCACCTTTGCTGCCACACCCTCTTTCAAGAACCCATCTTTGGTTTCCTTTCACCATGAGATACCACAAGTAGGACAATTAGTAGCTTCCTCATACTCCTTCCGATACAAAATGCAGTCATTGGGACATGCGTATATTTTCTCATAACTCATCCCTAAAGCAGACAAAGTCTTTTTTGCCTCGTACATAGAGGAAGGTAGTGTATTTCCTTCTGGAAGCAATTCTCCTTGAAGTATCAATAATTCTGAAAAACAAACATCACTCATCCCATGTTCTTCTTTTAAATTATATAACTTCACCAAAGCCGACAACTTCATGTACTTACTGCAACTAGGGTACAAGGGTTCATCGCCATCCCCAATCACATTGGCAAAATCATTATCATCCATCCCTAATTCTTCAGAAACATAACTGAACCTACTTTGCTCATCTTCTTCCATATTTCTACTAGCATTGGTAGTCCATTCCCAAGGTTCTCCGTGCCATGTCCAAATCTTATAGCTTTGGTCAATTCCATTAAAGTATAAGTGTTCCGTTATAATTCCAACCCCAAACAATTGAATATTCCCACATTTAACACATGGACAACGAATATGAGTTGTATTTCCAAGATTTTCTACGGCAAAATTCAAAAATCCTTCCACCCCTAACTCATATGCCTTTGATCTTCTATCCGCATGCATCCATGACTTATCCATCTCACAGTTTATAAATATCCCATCCCCATTCCTTTTCAAAAAACCCATGGCCAAACAAACATAAAAGAACCCAAACAGAGAGTAATTATTACAAGAATGCAAACACCAAAACATAAAAGAACCCTAATACAGCTACCAATTAAGAACCCATAGCTACCAACGAAAACATTTATGGATTTAAGAAGAGATTAGGGTTAAAGGGACTAGGGTTGTACTTACATGAATATTGAGAGAGAGCTGAGAGAATATAACAAAAGCTTGAGAGAGATTTGAGAGAATTAGGGTTAAAGGGACTAGGGTTGTACTTACATGGATATTGAGAGAGAGCTGAGAGAATCTACCCAACGATTTGAGAGAGAGCGAAAACTTTCAGACAAATTTATGTTGAAGAGAGAGAATGAACTATTTGAGGGGAAATTCTGAAAATTTTAGGTCTCGGTCAAAAAATTTAAAGTACCGCGTTTTTTAACGACGACGGTAAATCTTATATATAGACATCTAATATATACTTAAGACGGCGGTTTTCACACAAGATCGACGTTGTAAACAAAACATATGTCGCCACTTAATAACAGACGTCGTAAACCCGATTCCATTAGTCTGGGTTTACGTAGTTGACCAAAACAGCAGGAGAAAACCGGCGTCGTTTCAATCCTAAACCCTAAACCCTAAACCTTAAATTTTACAATAATTTTAAAAAAATACACAAGTATGAGAAAAATGAACCGAAAATTGCTACAGACTCCTTACAACAATGCCTTCCATAATAGTAGACTAAAATAAGGATTTCATCATTTTGAATTTATGGGCACCAATGGATCACATAAACTTTAGGGTTATGTTATGTAAAGTATAAGGACTACCGTGCTTTGTCTCTAACTTTGTTTGAATTTTGTTATCATTTGAACTTTGAAAACTAAAATTACATTTTATAGGCCTTAATAGGCAAGATATTGTCTTAATGAGTGCATAGAATTTGTCGGTATATTTTTCGGATTTTGTTTTCAATATATTATTAATATTAGTTATTAAATACAATAAAAAAATATTTGTAAAATTATATTTTTTAAGGCTTTATGGGAGAGATAATACTTCAATGAGTGCTTGGTAGTTGTCAGTTTAATTTTTGGAATTAGTTTTGAATTTAATATGGAGTTAAATAAAATATAAAAGTCATTTAAAATTAAATGCCAAATGACCTAGCCGACGTTGTATCCTTTTACAATGACGTTAAACATCACAAACTGTCGTCATATATTTTTTAGACGTCGAAACAAATAGAAAACGACGTCAATTGTTTGGAGAACCGACGTGGGTTATTGTATTACCACGTCACTTTATTTTCTATAACCGACGTTGTTTATATATACGACGTCAATGTTATAATAATAGACGTCAATATGGTTGTACTAACAGACGTAGTATATCGGTACAAAATTCATATGTACAAGATGAATTAATTATAAACCGTCGTGTTTATGACTGTTACATGTTGTTTTTAAGAATTGCCGTCGATGTTATATTTCCAGTTACAGCAAGACGACCATTGTGTTCACATATGAGACGTGTAAATTAGAATAAGACGTCGGTTGTTGTTCGATTAATTACAAAAAAAATATTTATGAACATTTTAAATAAACTAAAATAAACCTAAACATTTTTCATAAATATTTATGTACATCAATTATCTTTCGGTAATAACTTGTTCACAAATTCTGCCCATTCATGCCTAACTTCGTCAATATGTTCTTGTGTGTACTGATCTCGATATTTTTTCTTTTCAAATTGCAAAATAAACCAAAAAACCGACGTGTTATAAAGATACAAACGACGGTTTTAAAGAAAAATTTGACGCAGTAAAATAAAGAAAGAATGCCTCGTAAAATTTTGCCGTTTACCTTCTTCTCGAAATCTAGGTCTAGATCATGAATTATATCTCTCTTGAATCGCATCACGTAATAGCCACACTCTACACTTGTTGGTTGTTCAGGAGTGCCGTGTAGATTTTTCTAAATGGGCTGTTTACGTGCTAAATTTTTGTCTATATGAATATTAAACATTCTAATTGCCCTGTTACAAGAAAACAAAGGGTGTTAATGACAAAATGAAAAATTTAAATACATATAGTAACCGTCGTGGTAAATCAGTCAAAATGACGGAGTTTTAAAACAAACGACATGGTATTTTGTTTCAAACGGCAGTAAAAAATTACCGTCGTTGTGTAACATTATAACGTCGGTTAGAGGAAAACGTCGTATAACAAAAAATTGAACAGAAAAAATTAAAACGTTCTTAAATAAAACCCAAACGACGTGGTAGTTAAATTAACACGACGTTTTTAAGACAATACTGATGTAATAAATTATTTAAAACTTCGATAATAACTTACCATCGTTGTATTGTCATTATAACGTTGGCATTATAAAAAACCATCGTATATTCAAATGCTTTAAAGGAAAAAAATTATTAGATAAGAAGAAATCAACTTACGTATTCACTATATTTTTCATGTCGTCATCAACGGAGCTTTTTGGTAGAGAATTCATGTAATAGGCAGTCTCCGTTGCTGGTCTCACAATTACCGTCACCCAACGACCCCTACACATAATGATCCATATAGGTTAAATAGTACTACAAAGAAAAATATTACAAGCTTAGGAAAATACTTTAAATGGTACTACCCCTGGATTATAAGGGACTAAGAAAAATTGATTCCCATTTGCTGTTTTCAGGCGGCTTGACAGGTTTTTTATTCGGTCTAATATAGTTCCAGATTGAGTGTTGACTAGCCCAGGGTCCATGAGGCCAACAAGGTTTACCATATTTGCCATTTTTAAATAGTCAAATAGGTTCCTAAATATAAGAAAGTCAATTAAATGAGATTTTAATTTAAAAGAAAGGGAAATGTAAAAAAAAATAAGATTTCTAGAATTACCTCATGTATACTGATATCACTGTGGTTCCAATCTTAACCATGGAACCAAACTGCAAAACATCTTCAGTGAAGAGGAAGGTTGTTTGTGCCTAATAAATCACGGTCGTAAACTGACCGAAGGGGCTTCCTCTCGGCCCTAGCACCTATTCATGAGCTAGAACGTGGCGTTTCGTCAGGTTTCGCCTTCTTAAAAACAAAGGAAAAGCTGTGAAGGCATAATCATCTCGGCCTAGACAGCAGCATTGTTGGCCGAGGCCAAAGGATGAAAGAGACACGGCCGAAGATATTAGAGTCAAATCGCCACGTGGAAGCCGGGTCCCACGCTTCATTTAATGAAGTAACGCCTCTAACTAGCAAACCCACTAGCCGCAAAAAGGCATTTAATGCAGGAGGGAAGAAGGGAAGTGACTAAAGTAAGGATTTGGTGATAAAAATCAGAGTGGTTAGGTGCAAATATTCTTACAAATATTCTTACAACTAAAGGTCAGATCACCAACCACCAGATTAGGGCATTAAATGCGTCCCCACGGCTAGAGGCACAGAACCCACGATCAGGGCGGCGGCCGAGATTTACCAGGATTTATGGGGTCACACCACCATGCTTCACGATCCCAAATGTCGATTGGACTATCCACTTGTTCTGATCAGGCTCCACCATGCAGATTTTTAGCCTCGATTACTCCTCCAAGAGCTCTTCCTATAAATACCAAGCTCAAGCTACATTCAAATGGTTCAAACACCAAACCAAAAGCCTCCCACGGAGCAAATTATATTTTCTTGTAATGCACTTTCAATACCTTTACTTGCTTTCCTAGGAGTAGTGATAGATTGTAAGGAAAATCCATTCATCAATATATCATATGACCCTTGATTTTCAAGGCGCCGGAGCACCATCTCTGTTACTCTCTCATTCACCCCATATATCATACGACCGTCGCTCCCCGAGCACCGTGCCAGAGCACCACCCAAAACCCACCATCAACACCACCACTAAACGGCCTTGTAGCTCAGGCTATGAACCTGACGGCCGAGATCAGTTCCTCTCTCGGCCACAATCGTTTGATTAGGAGTCGAACTCAAATAGGCGCACCACTTAACCATTTTATCCAAACCACATCACATCTCCACGCACGGTAGACCGTGCTGGCACGCCCGCGCACAATCGCATCGCATCCAAAAGAAGGACGTCACGTGTTAAGGCATATCCCCTCGGCCTGGAGCACCAGGCCGTAAGATTTGCGCAGCCGACACTTTTGGCACACTCGGTGGGATTCTTGTCAAAAACTCATGGTGGAAACTAGGGCACAGGCAAAGTTCAAGAATAAAACAGTCGAAATGACTTCCGAGACTCCTGAGTCCACCTCACCAATAACTATCACCGAGACCAAACATACGGTCAGAATCTCGGCCAGCGTTCCAGTGACGACGGATCGCACAGCCGAGTCCATGCAAGAGCAAGCAGTGGTGGAGGATATGATGTTTAAGCAGGCTTACAGGATAGAGACATCTTTTATGGCCGCAATGGACAGATTTTCCTCAGAGCTGCGGACGCTTTTTCAGGAGAGGATGCCGGGAACCTCATCCGCGACACCTCCCAGAACCGGACAGAGAGGCCAAGAGCGTGAGAGGATTGAGCCTTACGGCGAAAGCAACAGCCTCGGTGCCTCTGCCCGCACCCAAGCGTCAGGCTACGGCTAGCATTCTCAGCCGTCGACGAGTAGCTGGGAGCAGTCCCAGCCCACATGGGCAAGTCACGGACCAACCTACCTGGCGGAAACAGCGTACGACCCACTCCATGCTTTGGTCGTGTCACTAGGGCAAAGTAGCCCCACGCATTCTGCGATCTAGCAACTCGGCCCAGTTCATACTTTGGCCGTCCGGACCCATCCTGGCCCAAGCAACGCGGCCGCTGCTTCATCATAATAGTACGGTCAGAGCAGTCTGACCATTGTACCACCATTGCAGGGTCGTTATTTCCGCTCCCACCTTCAGTATGGTTCGGCCATTCCGACTGTAACACACACGCACCCTGGACAAACCCATGGCGCTTATCTAGTGCCGCCCGGCTCAGTTGCAACTACCGAGCCCCCTGTTCAAATGGCCTAGCAGATAAGGCCATAGAACAATGTGCAACAGGTCCCACGGCCGTTTGTGGCCCAACAAGAAACGCCCCCCCAAGGGCTTCGGTTCGAAGACGTTTGGTGAATGATCGAGGACGGCCTAGCTCAGAGGAGGCAGGAAGCGCCAAGGTATACAAAGCCATACCCGCCAGAAATTGACCGAACCCCTTTTCCCTGGAACTATCGGTTGCCAGAATTCATGCTATTCTCCGGGGATGGGCAGACCTCCTCCATTGAACACATAGGCCGCTTCACGCCGAAAAGCTCCGTTTATTTGTTCACTCTCTGACCGGCGCGGCGTTCTAATGGTTCGTAAACCTTCCACCGAATTCGGTGAGGAATTGGTCTGACATGGAAAGGATATTCCATGAACATTTCTATCCGACCAACCGAGAGATAACGGTTGCCAGATGAATCACCTCGCGACTACCTGCAGCGGTTCAAAACATGCAGTAATTGGTGCCGCACAAACCTACGAGAGAGGGAGTTTGTCAAGATGGCCGAAGAAGGGTTGGAATTCGAATACTGGAAAAAATTCCAGGGAATCGAATTTCGGGACATGCAGGACTTGATCAACAAGGTGGACAGATATGCATCCTTGTTGAAGGAAGAGATGCAGAAGAAGACGGTTTCAAAAGGGACTTACTATAGGAATCCCATTGTCAGCTACGTCGAAGCAGACGGCTCTGCGGAGGCCGAGAGCGACGAAGTAGAGATGAGCTCAGCTGAAGTCAGCATAGACAAACCATTCGTCTGCGAAGGACTTGTCAAGGTCGACAATAGCCGCACAAAAATTCCCGACGCCAAGTTCGTGGCTCGGGAAACGAAGGCCTACACTTTTGATTTGACAGGGGCCGAGGCTATCTTTGATCTGTTGTTGGCCGAGAAAAAGGTCAAATTGTCTTTCGGCCATAAAATTCCGAAACCCGACGAGCTCAAAGGAAAGACGTTCTGCAAATACCACAGTTCTTGGTCTCACAACACCAACAACTGTGTTGTCCTGCGAGACGTCATCAATAAATTAATAGACGAAAAGAAGCTCCAACAGCCAGCTCCGGGCCGAATATAGGGACGTTCATTGGCCGACGAAAGGAAAGGAGCCGTTGGCCGAACCAGAGCCGGTACTTTGCAATCGATGCAAGTACGAGATTGGTCAACCCAGACTACAGGAGAACAAAAGGAAGGCCGCCAAGCCCTCTCAGCCGACTGTGAAGAAATTCAGCGGCCAATACGACCGTCGGCCAGCCAACAGAGCCGTTTTCGACCGACTGGGGGCACAAACCCCCAGTACCTCGGTGGGCCACAAAGACGAGTAAAGACTTTCAAATCGCCGGTCATACGGGATGACTATTGGTACCATGCACGACCTGGGGCCAGGGCCAAACCACTGACAAAAACCCAACTGAGAAGAATGCAGAGACAGGTTCAGCAGGCCAGGATACAGAAGACCCACGACGAGGGTTCCAAATGCCAAAAGAAAATGGCAATCGCAGACGGGCTACCATCCGTACCAATCGTCCCCTCTACAGCGAAGACGGCCAGCATCAAGCCTCTGAGGATGTGGCGCCCTAGGCAGGACGAGAACCCTCATGGAACAGCGGCCGTTTCGATTGAGCCGGGGGCTGCGGCCCTGGAGAAAACAGACGAGGGTATCATTGACGTCTACCACGGAAGGGACCCCCTTTTCTCGGCCAATGGGTTGTCCTTTCTCATGGAATTCCATAAAGACCACTCGGCCACCGACCTATACGACATGAACCCTGAGCACCGTGAAATCGTGGAGTTGGCCCTCAAAAACACTAAGGCGGAGGGGCTCCTCATTACCAGCGGGTCTGACTCGGCCATTAAGGTCGTATACCAGGAAAACAGGGAAGCCAGAGCGAGAGGGATACCAGGTTACCAACATGACCTAGGAAGATTGGAGGCTAAGGCCCCCTTCAGCAAGGGCTACCTAGAATACCTCTGCCAATATTTTACTGTGACTCCGGTCGACACTATCTTTGGTCTGACGACTGAGGAAAAGGCCCGGGTAAGCCGATTGGACGATTACTTAACGGCCAGGGATGCGTTGGCTAAAACTAGACGTGCCCTCGAGGAGAAGGTCGTAAACTGACCGAAGGGGCTGCCTCTCGGCCCTAGCACCTATTCATGAGCTGGAACGTGGTGTTTCGTCAGGTGTCGCCTTCTTAAAAACAAAGGAAAAGCTGCGAAGGCATAATCCTCTCGGCCTAGACCGCGGCATTGTTGGCCGAGGCCAAAGGACGAAAGAGACACGGCCGAAGATATTAGAGTCAAATCGCCACGTGGCAGCCGGGTCCCACGCTTCATTTAATGAAGTAACGCCTCTGACTAGCAAACCCACTAGCCGCAAAAAGGCATTTAATGCATGAGGAAAGAAGGGAAGTGACTAAAGTAAGGATTTGGGGATAAAAATCAGAGTGGTTAGGTGCAAATATTCTTACAAATATTCTTACAACTAAAGGTCACGTGTTAAAGCATATCCCCTCGGCCCGGAGCACCAGGCCGTGAGATTTGCGCAGCCGACAAAGGTATCATGCTCAAAGCCAAACACTTCCTGGGGCATGTGAACTGTCAGCGTCTCGTTACCACGCAACAACTTGATCTGGAAATATTGGCATAAGGCTAACAAAGGAGGTGGCATGTCTAGCTTTGAGAGATCCTGTTAAAAGAAATAAATAAAGAAATATAAGTTAGTTTGTGTGTGAACTAAAATAAAGGACTCTAACTAAACCCAAAAAATAGACGTGGTATATAATATAAATGACGGTTTCTAGTAAATACTGACGGAGGAAAGGTTATAGACATTGGTAAATACATAACCGTCGTTGTGTAAACTATATAACATCACTACACTAAAGAAAGGTCATCTAATTAAATGCAGTTAATGCAATCATGAAATAGATGACGGTTTATAATCGAATTACACGACGGCAAAAAACACAGTCGTTATTTTTAATGTCCAATAATTTACAAAACAAGTAAAAGCGTCGTGGTATTTAACTCAAGACGACAGTTCTTGGAATAAATAGACGTATTATTTTTTTTCAACATCAGTAAATATATACCGTCGTTGTTCAAAAATGTTAACGTCGGATATTTAAAAGGGCGACGTCTATTCTGAATTTAAAAGGCAAAAAATGAAAATATCAGAGATTTTACCGTGTCCTCTTATTGTTTTCCAACAGTATCAGCTTCATGTTTTGGATCTTCTAATCCCAAAGCTAGGGGTCTGATACCAGTGGCCCCAGAGCAGCTTGCCTTATCTGACATTGCATTTTTTGGGCTTTGAGCATTAGGCTGGGATCAAAATTAGGAAGTAGTTGATGGAAATGTGCCAACATAGTCTCCGTCTCTGCTCTGACTGCTTCCATTATAGTTTCCCTTGACCTCACCTCAATCCTCAAGTTCTCTTCTCTGACTGCCTCCCTCACACTTTCCTTCAATTTGTCACCAAATTTCACTCTCTACTGTTTCAGCAAACTGAAGAACTGAGTTGGGGAAACGCCTGTTGTTAATATTATGTTAACTCGCAATTGTACAGGGCAATTAGTAGTATAGCAAGACAAGTACGAGGTCGTACCCACGAAGACTGAGGAGTTAAAACTAGTTATGTACTTTAGATTACCAAATTCAAGAAAGTAGGAGGTTATGTCTAAAACAGAATTTAAAGCAAGAGTGGTTGTGATTGTTGAACAAAAGAAACAAAATGAAATTTCAAACAAAAGCAAAGTAAGTAAATGTAACAAAGAGTGGTTTTACGAGCTAGAAAACAGATTTCGAGACTAGGGCATTCGAATCACCATGACAATTCAATTCTGGGTTATAAGGCATCAAGTAACAAGTTTAATTCATATTCAAAGATTGATTCTAGCTAAAGTATGATTAGGCCATGGTGTCTGGTTCTAACCTTGTGTTCCTAATTCCCTAATTTGATCATCTGTTGTCTAACCTAAAATTAAGCATTAGGAACCCATTAAACATAGAAGAACAATTTAAAGAACCAAGCATGTATCTAATCTCTGTTGTCGAATGTCCACACATACTCTTCCTATTCATAGTTCAATTTGAATCAAAGCATGGTGTCTACTCTTGATTCAAACCAAGATAGCTAACATACAAGTTCTAATGGTGATCAATCATTCAAACAAGCATATTAACTGATAAGCATAATGAATAAGAACATGAATCATGAATCAAACTTGAAACTCCAAACTTGAAACTTATAAACCCAGAATATTCATGTTAGGTTAAATCGAAGCCTGTCTACCGCGCAAATCTCATGGCCTAGGGTCCCGGGCCGAGGGGATATGCATTGACATGCGGCTTCCTGCTTTTGGATGCGGTGCGGTTGTGCGCGAGCGTGCCAGCACGGTCTACCGTGCGTCGAGATGTGGTTTGGATGGAAACGGTTTGAGTGGTGCGCCTGTGTGGACTTGACTTCTGACCAAACGATTGTGGTCGAGAGAGGAACTAATCCCGGCCGTTTGGTCCACAGCCTGAGCTACAAGGCCGTTTAGTGATGGTGTTGATGGTGGGTTTCAGGCGGTGCTCCGGCGAGTTGCTCAGTGAGCGATGGTCGTATGATATATGGGGTGAATGAGCGAATAACAGGGATGGTGCTCCGGCACCTTGAAAATCAAGGGTCGTATGATACATGACGTCGTTCTCTTTTTAATACACGACAAAAGTTTGTAATACATGACGTCGTTCTCTTTTTAATACATGACAAAAGTTTGTAATACACGACGTCGTTCTCTTTGCAGAAGTGAAAAGGACGACGTTGATTATTTAAATATGACGTCGCTATGTATAATAGAACCGACGTGGATATTTACGATAATTTGTTTAAATATGAGTTTTTCACGCGTTTTTAAACTCTCAGTTTTCAATTAGGGTTCCAACTTCTTCTTGCCTTTGGCTCTGTCTCATCAAATTCTAAAAAATTGTCTTTCTGGAAGCAAATATTTTTAGTTGTGTTTTCTGCTTTATTGTATAAATTTGACCAAGCATGGGTTTGCAGAATGATTCCTCACAAGACCAAGCATGGGTTTGCAGCCGCACTTGCCCGTTTGAAGGCATACAAGGGTGTTCCTGATGCTCCTTATGATAAGATAAAGAGGATGGTCATTCCTGATGCTCTGAAGTGAGCTTTTTACACTTTGTTGATTTTGATTTTTTGAAATTATTAGTTTTCGTGAACTGAAATTATTGTTTTTGGAAATTATCTGATTATCTGAAATTATTTGCCTTTTAAATATTGCTCCTATTAAATATTGATATGTGGCTGTGCAGGAGCTTGAGAACAAGAGGAAGGAGAGGGCCCAGCTTGCATATGAGAGGAAGAAACAGTTGAACAAGCTAAAGGTGAAGGTAGAAAAGAAACCACGATGTATTTGCCTAATTTGTGTACATATATTGTGTAAATATTGATCAATATTTAACACGAAGAGATTTGCCTTTTAAGACGAAAATGTTGTTGAGGATTGAAAATTAAATTTTGTTTTGTGTTAAGAAAGATATTACCAAAATAAAAGAATAATTAATTAATTTTAAAAAGCAATAAAAATAAGACGGCGGTTTACAGAAAAGGCAGACATATAAATAGAAAAAATACGACGGTAATTTGAACTTAGGACGTGGTAAATAAATACGACAGTAGTGTTGTAGGTACCATTATAGTACACTCGAAAATAATAAGTTGATAAATTAATCTCTTGCGTCATGGTATATTGTTTAACACGTCGTTTTTTTTTGTAATATACCAACGTGGATTCCATTACATTATACGACGTGGATTCCATAAAATTATACGACATGGATTCCATTACAGAATAACTGACGTGGTTTTTTACAATTAGACGGCGGTATGTGTATACGAACCGTTGTGAGTTTTAAAGATTTATTGTATAAATTTGACTCTTTCTTTCAGTTTCAGTTTTCATTTAGGGTTCCAAGTTCTTCTGATCTCTCTGGAGGCTCGTCTTCCTCTCTCACATGCACGCATACATCATCACTCTCTCTCACATCTCAAAGACAATAATTTGGAGGTTAATGATGTATGCGTTTTGGTGTATCTCAAAGACACCAAGATGCACACATCATTAACTTTCAAAACATTGTCTTTCTCAAAGTTTGCAGTGGTCAATCCAGTTCGGGTTTTTTTTTGGATTTTGTGTATTTAAAATATTGTCTTTCTCACTTTGGTGGTTCGATTATGATCAGGATCCAAAGATCTCAATGGTAAGATATCATACCTCTTGGGATCTCATTTTAATTTTCGTAGGCTACCAAAATTAAAAAATTATTAAATCTTAAAAAGAAATAAAAAATTAAGACGGCGGTTTACAAAGAAGGCACCGTTGTAGTATACCAATGTGGATTCCATTACATTATACGACGCGGACAAAGAACAATTGGTCGTGTTTAGTTAGGAGTTAACACGGCAGGTTTTTTGGTGAACTGTCGTCTTTATTTTCTACGTCGGTGGATTCATACCTGCTGTCGTTATTTTTTGGTCAGATTTTAACTCTGAAGAAAACCTTTTTAAAAAGATGACGGTTTTTTATTTGTGTGCGTCGTTTTTAAAAATATTCAACAATACATCCATTTTTTAGTTGTTTAAGGCACTTATCCACGACGGTTTTATGTTCTGCTGTCGTCTTTTTCTGGTCGTCTTTTTCACTTTTTGTAGTAGTGCACATGAAACTCCCACAAGACAAAGTCAAATAGATGCACTGTTTGCTCTTTATATGTGAACTGCATGCATATACATACACCAGGTCCCCTTAAGGCTCATAAAACGAAGCTCTGTATGGTTGCATTCAAACTACAATTCATGAAAATAAATCATGAAAAAAAATAATACTTTATTGAAGTATAATGAGAAACTGTATCAACCAAATATGAAACTTCAATAGTTAAGCAAATTCAAAACATAAAAATTCTACCTCAGGGCATATCTAATAACTGCAAATGTACTCCCACTATTTTGCATCATCGAAACTAGCCAAAATCTCCAAGCTAGTCACATGTCTCTTGAATATATTGTTGGGAATTGCTTTATTCAAAGGGTCAACAATCATGTCATGTGTGCTTATGTGATCAATCTGGGTCTGGCCTTGTTTTATCTTCTCTCTCGCTAATAGAAACTTTTTTTCAAGATGTTTTGTACTAGCTGACCTCTTGCTGTTTCTGGAATAAAATACTATTGTACTATTATCACAAAAAAATTTCACTGGTCTAGCAATTGAATCCACCACATGCAAACCTGTTATAAAGTTCTTCAACCAAGATTCTTGGATGGTGGCCTCATAACAAGCAACAAACTCAGCCTGCATTGTTGAAGTAATCACAGTGCTTTGCTTTGAACTTTTCCATGAAAACACTCCTCTTGCTAACAAGAAAACAAATGCTGATGTAGACTTTAAATCATCTGGACAACCTACAAAATCATAATCACAATATCCTACTAACTCCAAGCTTTCTTGTCACTAATAAACCAGCATAAAACTCTTGGTCCTTTGTAAATATCTCATGACTTTCTTGGCTGCTATCCAATGTGCATTCCCTGGATTTGCTTGAAACTTGCCTAACACACTAATTGCAAAGGCAATGTCTGGTCTTGTGCATACTTGAGCATACATTAAGTTGCCCACTAAAGATGCATACAGTCTGTTCTTCATCTCTTCTTTCTCCAACTCATTTTGAGGACTCTGAGCTTTACTCAATTTGTCTCCTTTTTTAATAGGAACTTCTCCAGATGCACAAGATAACATATTAAATCTTCTAAGCACTCTTTCTATGTATCCCTTCTGTGATAAACCAAGTATACCCCAACCTCTGTCTTTGTGTATCTCCATTCCTAGCACATAAGACGCCTCCCCCATATCTTTCATCTTTAAATGTGATGAAAGGAAAAACTTTGTGTCAGCAAACATAGACAAATTGTTAGTGGTCAGTAAGATATCATCATCATAGAGTACTAAGAAGATGAAACTGCTCCCACTAAATTTTAGATAAATACACTCATCCACTGGATTCTCTGTGAAGCCTTGTGAGCTTACAACTTCATCAAACCTCAAGTACCATTGCCTTGATGCCTGCTTCAGTCCATAAATGGACTTTTTGAGTTTGCAGGCCAAATCCTCTTCTCCTTCCTTTATAAAACCCTTAGGTTGCACCATATATATTTCTTCATTCAGTCTCCCATTTAAAAAGGCTGTCTTTACATCCATTTGATGTAAAAACAGGTCATATTGTGCAGTAAGAATCATAATAATTTGAAAAGCATCTTTAGTTGAAATTGGGGGAAAAGTTTCACTGTAATCTATTCCTTCTTTTTTATTAAAACCCTTCGCAACTAATCTGGCCTTGACACGCGGCTTCCTGCTTTTAGGTGCGGTGCGGTTTGTGCGCGGGCGTGCCAGCACGGTCTACCGTGCGTCGAGGTTGTTGGTGTGAATGGAGATGGTTGAATGGTGCGCCTGTTTGAACTTGTCGTCTGATCAAATGATTGTAGCCGAGAGAGGAACCAATCTTGGCTGTCAGGTTCACGGCTTGAGCTACAAGGCCGTTTAGTGGTGGTGTCGATGGTGGGTTTAGGGTGGTGCTCCTGTGCGTTGCTCAATGAGCGGCGGTCATGTGATATATGGGGTGAATGAGCGAATAACAAAGATGGTGCTCCAGCGCCTTGAAAATCAAGGGTCGTATGATATATTGATGAATGGGTTTCCCTTACAAACTAACACTACTCCTAGGAAAGCAAGCAAAGATATTGAAAATGCATTACAGGAAAATATAAGTTGCTCCGTGGGAGGCTTGGGTTTGGTGTTTGAACCCTTTGAATGTAGTCCTGAGCTTTGTATTTATAGGAAGAGTTCCTGGAGGAATAATCGAGGCTGAAAATCTGCATGGTGGAGCCTGATTAGCGCAAGTAGGTAGTCCAATCGACATTTGGGATCGTAAAGTATGGTGGTGTGACCCCCTGAATCCTGGTAAATCTCGGCCGCCGCCCTTGATCGTGGTTCTCGCGCAACTGGCCGTGGGGACGCATTTATTGCTCTGATAGTTAGTCACCCAATCTCTCAAGTTGCAAGAATTCTTGTGAGAATGTCCACGTCTAATCACTCTGTTTTCTGTCGCCAAACCCTGACTTCAGTCACTTCCCACCTTCCCTCATGTATTAAATGCTTATTCATGGCCAGTGGGTTTACTGCAATAAACAGAGGCACTACCTCATTTAATACTTCTGGTCGTGATTTTGCTGGGCCTCGGCCTCGGCTTGGAATCGAGGCTGAGATGATCGTGCCTTGGCATTTCCTATTTTGTTTTCAGGGAGGCCAAACACCTTGGCGAAACGCTGCGTTTCAGTTTTACGAGCAAGTGCGAGGGCCGAGGAAAAGGGGTGCCTTCGTCCAGTTCATGGCCGTGATTTATTTGGCACAAACACAAGTGTTTAAACCTCTTTACAAAGTTTTACGGATCGTTGACACAGAAGTGTATCCTACTATGGGGACAATAAATGAGTTGATGCGTGTAGTGAAGGAGGACTTGGAAAGAAAACATGGTGCAAGGTGGGTCATAAACATAATTGATGACCAATGGTATAAAACATTATACCACGATTTGCATGCAGCAGGTATAAATTATGTCATAATTTGCAATTTATTTCTTTATAATAATTTGAATCCTCGATACCAATACAGACCCGGTGTTGGAGATGATGGTACCCATATACGTGCTGTACACAATGTATACTCTAAATTAGACCCTGCATCACCAGCAGTTGGCCAATTTGGAAATGAGGTACACAATTACTTAAATTATAATAATTACATTGTTGGATTAAACTAACACGATTTATTGAATTCAACTAACATGGTTTAAAGATGCAAGAAGAACTTTTGGAGAACCAACATCAGTTGCTAGTCGAACAAAAATGTCTCCTAGTGAGTGTAAACATATTTCACTATCAGTTTATAATAGAATTTGTTGGAGTTATTAGACTTATTAACATTGTTTTTCATTGTAGCTGAATGGTGGATCATGTATGGGATTGATGCACCAACTGTGAGAAAGTTCGCAATCAAAGTATTATCACAAACAGCTTCCTCATCTGCTTGTGAAATAAATTGGAGTACATTTGCACTCATACACATAAAGCAAAGCAATAGGTTGTCTCATAGTAGGTTGGAAAAATTAGTTTATTGCTACTACAACATGAAGCTTCAAATTCGAGATAAGGAAGAAGAAATAGATCATGTCAACCGTGGTGACCCACCAGATGTATTTGATATTGTTGCTGAAGATGATGATACAGAGGGTAACCAACTTTATCAATGGATTAGACCTCTTCATTTAGATGATGATGAAGGCAACCCAGCTCCAAGAGTTGCTAAAAAAGCACGTAACGAAGGGATAAATGTAGAAAGAGTATTAGAGGAAGAGGTGGGATCTAGCAACGCTAACTCTTTGGAAGAACTTTTGCGCCCAACACCAAGAAACACTGGAATTCCACCTTCTTCCAATCCTAGACAACCACAAGATCATGCTGATACTAATGATAGCTCTAGTACAAGATCAGGAGACTCACCTACCACCGGAGGTGGAATGATGAAGGATATAGTGGAGCTGGTGGTAGTGGTGGATATGAGCCCCTTCACTGGTGAGCATGTGTTTCTTTGACTATGTTGGACCATCTCCCAGATTTATGAGCCCCTTCACTGGTGAGGCAAACTTCACGCATGCAACACAAGAGGGTTAAAATCACACACCCCTAAGGACTTATTAACTCGAGCTGAAAAGGCTACAAAACCAACTAACCACCCTGCCTCATGCCAAAACTCTACCGTTTGACTCGAGAATCACTACTGATTAGGCAGGATTGGCCCGGTTGTTAGGCAAAGCCTCAGGTGAGATAATTATTACTTTATAACACATACTAACTTTATTTTATATAGAACAAAAATTAAAACACACTTAGACAAAAAGTAAGTATTTCAATCTCACTCCCCACAAACCATGTTGGTGTGATGTGCAAATTTCAAAGTGTAATTCATGAATTAGTGTCTAAGCAACAATAAATAGAAAAAACTCTAATGTGGGATTGATCTTCACCATGTCTATTTGTACTAAGGTTTAAAATAATCTATGGATATTAACTTAAAAGCAAAAAATTTAAACAAGACTCAAAAAATTAAAATCTAAAATTTACTTTCTCACCCCCAAACTTAAATCACACATTGTCCCCAAGGTGTGGTAAATAAACCAAAGAAACAAGAACAGACCAAACAATTAAATCCTAGAAAATGGAAATAAAAAAATAAAGAAAATACCCTAAGAAAATAAATTAAAAACTAGGAAAGCAAAAGAGAAAACAACAAAACATAATAAAATAAGAAAGAAAATACCCGGAAGTGGACACCTCTGAGAATCCAGAGCAGGACCTGCCATCAGGGACTGACATAGATGCGCTGACCAACTCATACAAGCTCATGCGTGTGTCAAACCTTCTCAACAGATACATTATATCCCGGTGGAGCAGCGGTATTTGTCAATTAAAAATAGAAAACCGTGAACAGGAATGGGATCCCCTTCTAGCCGCGAACCCAGAGCCAACAGGCTCTCTTCCATCCATTCCCATCTCCTGCTCAGATGTTCCTTTTCTCAAATATTTCTTCGGTGCACCAACAGCTCTTCTTTATCTTGCGCACACTCAAACCTGCTCTCATAGGCATTTCTCTCAGAAACCCACACTCCGCTCTCGTTCACAGCAGTTTCAAAACTCACTTGGAGTTTTTTGTTCTGGATTTTACTCGAAATGGTATTTGGAGTAACCAAGGAGCCGCTCCATCCTTAACGATGCACTTCAAACATCAGATCTGAGAGGCCAAAGGTAAAACCTTCCTCAGATATAGGAATTTTCGTTTCAGAATTGATGGTGTGAGCAAAGCCTAACCCTTGCGTGTATGTGCATCCATGTGCGGTCAACCCCCAAACTTGCAAATCTGAGTAGATCTACACCACGCACTAGTCTCTGCAAAAATTTGAAGCCAGCCATCCCACAGAGGTAGAAACACGATCCCCTGTAGAATTTCTGATTTTCACAATATTGTGTGGTGTAAATGAGTCAGAACTGATCAAAATTATGTTTCTGAGCTTGGGATACAGTAAGCCCCACAGTTTGCTTGGAATCTATCACTTTCAACTTCGTTTGTTGGAAGTAGCAATTTTGGCTTCAGTTCAGTTAGAACTGAAGAACCTCTTTGCCTTGTCTTGAGTGACTCATCCACAGCTGTTTTCATATGCTTCAATTTTAGAGTTGCATCAATGTGGAAATAAGACGTGGGGACTGGTGGATGTCAGCGAGCAAGTCAATCTTCAAGTTGCGAGCAGGTATAATATCGAATCCCCGCAAGTTTGTGGTTGTAATCTGGTAGACTTGCTGCTGGGTGCATGATTCCAGCATAGGAATAGCTGCCTGTGATGTTCTTGTAGACTTGCTACTGGGTGCATGATTCCAGTGTAGGATTTGTTGCTTTGTATGCTTGCTGCTGCTGATGGTTGTCCTGCATTAAATCAAATGTGTTAGGAGTAGAAAGAAAATAAAAACAACTAGAAAAGGAAAAATAGAAACAAATATGTTTGTATTTTTGTATTGTTTTGTATATATTTTTTTTGTTTTTGTTATTTTTGAAAATAAGAGAAGGAAAGAGTTTAGAAAAATAAAAATTGGGTTTCCTCCCAATAAGCGCTTTGTTTTAAGTCTCTAGCTAGACGTCGTAGAATCCTGGTGGCCAGATCACTGGTTCCTTCAGAGTCAGTGACTCGCGTGCAATATCGAAGGGCGACTCCAAATATGGTTTCAGCCTATGACCGTTCACTTTGAATGTGTTGCCATTAATTTCACTTATAATATCAACCACCCCATGAGGATAAACCTTAGTAACCAAATAGGGGCCATTCCAACGAGACTTTAACTTCCCTGGAAATAACTTCAACCTTGAACTGAATAACAAAACGTTTTGCCCTGGATGAAAATTCTTTCTGAGAATCTGATTGTCATGAAATGCCTTGGTTTTTTCTTTGTAAATGCATGAACTCTCATAAGCATCATTACGAATTTCCTCAAGCTCATTAATCTGCAATTTACGTTTTTCTCCAGGAGAATCATAAGAAAAATTCAACTCTTTAATAGCCCAAAACGCCTTATGCTCTAGCTCCATAGGTAAGTGACAAGCCTTACCATAAACCAGCCGAAATGGGGACATCCCAATTGGGCCTTTAAATGCTGTTTTGTACGCCCAGAGAGCATCACTCAATTTCAAACTCCAGTCTCTTCGAGTAGAGCTAACTGTTTTTTCAAGAATTCGCTTGATTTCTCTATTTGAAACTTCAACCTATCCTGATGTTTGTGGATGATAAGGAGTAGCAACACGATGGGTGATCCCATACTTAGCTAGCAACGTAGCAAACGATCTATTAACAAAGTGCTTACCCCCATCACTTAAAAATGGCACGCGGTGTTCCAAATCGTGGAAAAATTACCCCTTGGAGGAATTTCAGAACAACTGATCCTTGATTGGTTGGTGCTGCAATTGCCTCGACCCATTTAGAAACATATTCAACAGCCACCAAAATATACTGATTGCCATGGGACATTGGGAATGGTCCCATGAAATCAACACCCCAAACATCAAACAATTGAACGACTAATATACTTTGTTGAGGCATTTCATTTCTTTTGGACTGATTACCCACTCTTTGACAACGATCACAAGATCTACACCAACTATTAGCATCCTTGAAGAGAGTAGGCCAAAACAATCCACTTTGCAAAATTTTAGCTGCTGTCCTTTTAGGGCCCAAATGTCCCCCACAAGCATATTGATGTGCAAACTTTAAAACACTTTCATGCTCGTCTTTTGGAATACACCTGTGAATAACTTGGTCTGAACAATATTTGTATAAATATAAATTTGGATGAAGTACCCTTCGAGCCAAAAAATTAACTAAATCAGCAAACCATGGTGAAATGATATGGGCAGCAAATAGCTGTTCATCTGGAAAATTTTCATTCAAAGGCAGCAAGTCTTCTTCTGCAGAAATTGGCACAATCAACCTGGACAAATGATCAGCCACAACATTTTCACTACCCTTCTTATCCCTAATTTCTAAGTCAAACTCTTGCAGTAAAAGAATCCAACGAATTAATCGAGGCTTAGCGTCTTTCTTTGACAACAAATACTTCAAAGCTGCATGATCTGTGTAAACAATCACCTTAGCCCCAACTAAGTAAGAACGAAATTTTTCTAATGCAAAAACAACTGCCAACAATTCCTTCTCTGTGGTCGCATAGTTCAGCTGTGCATCATTGAAAGTCCGACTAGCATAATGAATGACTTGGGGCAGCTTATCTTTTCGCTGTCCAAGAACTGCTCCTACTGCGTAATCTGAAGCATCACACATCAATTCAAAAGGTAAACTCCAATTAGGTGCTGCAATAATGGGTGCTGTAGTGAGGAGTGTCTTTAACTTGTTGAAAGCCTCCAAACAAGCATCATCAAAAACAAAAGGAGCATCCTTAGCCAATAAATTACACAATGGTCGGCTAATCTTGGAGAAATCCTTGATAAACCGTCTGTAAAACCCAGCATGACCAAGAAAAGATCGAACACTTTTAACAGTTGTCGGTGGTGGCAGCTTTGCAATTACATCAATTTTGGCCTTACCAACCTCAATACCCTTGTTAGAAATCAAGTGGCCTAGGACAATCCCCTGCTTAACCATGAAATGACACTTTTCCCAATTTAAAACAAGGTTTGTCTTAATGCATCTGTCAAGAACTAGGGATAAATTGTTCAATCATTCATCAAAAGAATCCCCAAAAACAGAAAAGTCATCCATAAACACTTCAACTACCTGTTCAACCAATCCGGAAAATATGCTCATCATGCATCGTTGAAACGTTGCAAGAGCATTGCACAAACCAAAGGGCATTCTTCAATATGGAAAAGTCCCAAAAGGACATGTAAATGTTGTCTTCTCTTGATCCTCAGGTGCAACTGGAATCTGGTTGTAACCTGAATATCCATCCAAGAAACAATAGAACGCACGACCAGCCAACCTTTCCAACATTTGATCAGTGAAAGGCAATGGAAAATGATCCTTTCTAGTACCAGCATTGATCTTTCTGTAGTCAACACACATACGCCACCCAGTAGTCAAACGTGTAGACACAAGTTCATTATTATCATTCTTCACAACTGTAATTCCAGAACGCTTGGGCACCACTTGAGTTGCACTAACCCACTTACTATCTAAAATTGGGTAGATCATCCCAGCATCTAGAAGCTTCATAACTTCAGTACGAACAACTTATTTCATAATTGGATTCAAACGACGTTGAGCATCAATGGTGGGCTTTACTCCATCTTCCATCAGAATTCTGTGCATGCAAATTGTAGGGCTGATCCCTTTAATGTTTGCTATAGTCCAACCGATTGCATCTTGATAATTTCTTAAAATACACAGCAATTTTTCTTCTTCTGTTGATGATAAGTCAGCAGCAATAATAACTGGCAGCGAAGAATTTACACCTAGATAAGCATATTTCAAGTGTCCTGGCAGTACTTTTAAATCCAGTTTAGGTGGCTGTACTTTAGAAGGCTGCAATGGTTTTTTTGGTTCCCCTAAACTCTCAAAAACGTGCTTCCAACGGGGGTGTAGAAAAGGAACACTTTCCAAAGCTGAAACATACTCAAAAACCTCTTCATCTGCAGTGTTTTTATTCTCCAACCCTTGCAACACTGTTAGCAATGGATCTGATGTCAAACGGGGCATAATTTCGGCATGCATTAAGCTGTCTAACATGTCAACACGCATACAATCTTGCACATCAGCTGGCCTTTTGGTTGCTTCAAATGAACTGAAAATAACAGACTGATCTTGCACCCTAAGTGTAAGTGTTCCAGCCTCAACATCAATTAAGGTTCGAGCAGTAACCATGAATGGACGCCCCAAAATAATCGGTGTTTGCACATCTTCATCCATATCCAAGACCACAAAATCTGCAGGAAGATAGAGATTATCCACTTTAATAATGAGGTCTTCAATAATTCCCCTAGGGTAAGCAACTGAACGGTCTGCCAGTTGTAGAAGGCTTGATTTCTCCTAGTCCTAGTCTCTGAAAAACAGAAAAAGGCATTAAATTAATACTGGCACCCAAATCAATTAAAGCACGTTTAAAATTAGAATTTCCAATTGTGCATGAAATTGTAAAACTCCCTGGGTCTTGTTTCTTTGAGGCAATTTGTGTAATAAACTGCGCTGCACTGTTCTGTAAGAATAACTTTTTCAAAATCCACGAGCTTCTTTTTCTTTGTGCAAACATCCTTCAAAAACTTGGCATAAGATGGAATGTTCTTAATTGCATCAATCAATGGGAGATTGATCTGAACTTTGGCCAATGTCTTCATAAAATCTGTCAACTGTTGATCTTTAACTTTGGGCTTCAACCTTTCGGGATAAGGCATTGGAGGCACATGAACACGTTCCGCAGTTTCTGCAGCACTTTTTTCAATGTTTTCGGATCTGCCCATAGACTCTGTAGAATCTGCAAAAATTGTTGAATCTGCAACAATATCAGATTTTGCAATTTTTCCTGAATCTGTTTGTGGCTGTGATGCTGCCCTCGAATTTCCAGCACAAATTTCACCTCTATTGTCATAACTTTTACCCGAACGTAGAACTCGAACTGCCTTACAATCTGCACCTCCCCTTGGATTCTGTTCAATTTGGCTAGGAAATGTACCTGGTGCTCTTTCTGAAACTTGGAATGCAATCTGCCCCATTTGTTTTTCTATGTTTTTTACTGTTGCCTGCAGATTTTGGAATTCTTGACTGGTGGCGTTTGCTAATTTTTCAATTGCAACCTCCCAAGCAGCCTTAGGTGTAACAGGTTGTTGTACCTGTTGTTAAAATTGTGGCCTTGCAGGCTGATCTCTGTCCCATTTAAAATTAGGATGATCTCTCCAACCCGGGTTGTAAACATTTGTATACGGGTCATATCTTGGACACTGAAAATTATTAAATGCATTAACTTGTTCAGCTGCAAATTCCGGATAAGCATCTTTATGCGGACAGCTCAAAAAATCATGGGTTGTCACATTGCAAATGCTACAGGTAGCTGGTAAAGGTTGCTGTACAGCAACCTGTGAACCTGGAATTCTTTGTAATAACATGTCAAATTTTGCATCAAATCTTTCAAGCTTTTTCTCCATTTTTTCAATTTGTGCCGACATATATGGAGAACCATTAGATATCTCAAAAACAGACCTAGATTGTGGCTGCTCAACTGTCCATTGCTGTGTATCTGCTGCCATTTTCTCAAATAATAAACAAGCCTCTTGTGCATTTTTATCCTTGTGCGAACCTCCGCATGAAGCATTGACAAGAGTTTTTGTTGTCATATTTAACCCTCTGAAAAATATATGCACTTGATCTGTACTGCTAATACCAGAATGTGGGCATTTTCTATTCAACTCTTTAAACCGTTCCCACGCCTCATGAAACTCTGAGTTCTCATGTCGAGAGTCTTTGAAGCTGGATAATACGTGTTTAAGAATTGTTCACTGAGTTGGTTCCAAGTGCTAATGCTTCCAGATGGAAGTGTGAGGAGCCATCTCCTTGCTTGATCTTTCAATGTGTATGGAAATAAACGAAGCTTAATAGATTCAGCTGAAAATCTTTTAACCAAAATATTCTTGCATCCCATTAAAAATTCTGCATGTGATGCTTGATTTCGAATGTAGGTAGAATAATCTTAGAAATGTGGGTAGAATATTCAACATGTGATGCTTGATTTCGAATGTAGACCCTTCTTCCACTGCTGGATATGTAATGCAACCTGGTATGTTAGTGGGATGAGCTGTTAAAGAATTACCCAAAGGATCACCAGCCTCTGGATAATAAAAGCCATTGTTTCTTTACTGTGCAGGTCCTCAGAATATAAAGACTGTAGAATGTCTACCGCGCAAATCTCACGGCCTTAAGTTCCGGGCCGAGGGGATATGTGTTGACACGCAGCTTCCTGCTTTTGGGTGCGGTGCGGTGCGGTTGTGCGCGGGCGTGCCAGCACGATCTACCGTGCGTCGAGGTTGGTGCTGTGAATGGAGATGGTTGAATGGTGCGCCTGTTTGAACTTGTCTTCTGATCAAACGATTGTAGCCGAGAGATGAACTAATCTCGGCTGTCAGGTTCACGGCCTGAGCTACAAGGCCGTTTAGTGGTGGTGTCGATGGTGGGTTTAGGGCGGTGCTCCGGTGCGCTGCTCAATGAGCGGCGGTCGTGTGATATATGGGGTGAATGAGCGAATAACAAAGAAGGTGCTCCGGTGCCTTGAAAATCAAGGGTCGTATGATATATTGATGAATGGATTTTTCCTTACAAACTAACACTACTCCTAGGAAAGCAGTTAAAGAAATTGAAAGTGCATTATAGGAAAATATAAGTTGCTCCATGGGAGGCTTTGGTTTGGTGTTTGAACCCTTTGAATGTAGTCTTGATCTTTGTATTTATAGGAAGAGTTCCTGGAGGAATAATCGAGGCTGAAAATCTGCATGGTGGAGCCTGATTAGCGCAAGTGGGTAGTCCAATCGACATTTGGGATTGTGAAGTATGGTGGTGTGACCCCTTGAATCCTGGTGAATCTCGGCCGCCGCCCTTGATCGTGGTTTCCGCGCAACTGGCCGTGGGGACGCATTTATTGTTCTGATAGTTAGTCACCCAATCTCTCAAGCTGCAAGAATTCTTGTGAGAATGTCCACGTCTAATCACTCTGTTTTCTGTTGCCAAACCCTGATTTCAGTCACTTCCCACCTTCCCTCATGCAATAAATGCTTATTCATGGCCAGTGGGTTTACTGCAATAAACAGAGACACTACCTCATTAAATGAAGCATGGGACCCTGTCATCACGTGATGATTTGACTTTAATACTTCTGGCCGCGATTTTGCTCGGCCTCGGCCTCGGCTTGCAATCGAGGCCGAGATGATCGCGCCTTGGCATTTCCTCTTTTGTTTTCAGGGAAGCCAAACACCTTAGCGAAACGCTGTGTTTCAGTTTTACGAGCAAGTGCAAGGGCCGAGGAAAAGGGGCGCCTTCGGCCAGTTCATGGCCCTGATTTATTAGGCACAAACACAGAAAAGTCCCTTGCAATGAAAGAACCCACAACAAATTTTGCTCCCTGCGTCTCCTCCTTAAAGATTGCTCAGGTTCTGGATCAAATGGAAACAATTGCTGAACGTGTGCTGACCATGCACAAATTGTAATCTGCACTGCCCTGCTATGATCTGTAAAATAATATAAAAACGAAAAATTAGTTTTTTTTTTTTTTTTGTATGTATGTACAGCAATAATTAATGCAGAATCTGATTAGAACGAATTATTTTAAATAATCCCCGGCAACGGCGCCAATTTCTTGATAGGCTTTTTAGTACCTGCGCAAACAGGGTTAAAACTCCTACAAAACTTGCAAGAATGACAAGGTTATTGTAGTATAAATGATTCTCGCAAGGTCGTTCTCCGCAGGGATTATTAAATAACTTGTAGCAAACCAAATTCTAATTAATTACTGTAACAGAGAAAATTGAGATGTTTGATTTGAAGACCTTAAATTTAAACGAATTTAACTAATAAAAATAAGGCAATATGCAAACTTAAAACTAAGGGCAAGAGAAACAGTTGTGTTTTCAGAAATCAAATTAAGAAAGCACTAGGGTTCCGCCGTCACCTTAACAATTCTATATAGTTCTCCCAATTACTTATGACCTATACATGCATATTTCGAAGGTTAGGTATTCCTAATATATGCCTACTTGGACCCCCAACATAGAGCGTATATCACACATGCAATCCGTCTATGGTATTCAGATCAAATCTAAACATACATGACTCATTAAGTTTTGTGAAACCTTTTGAAAAACCATGCAACCCTTAAGATGTGGTATTCATCCTAAGTGAACTTGCACATATTAATCACAAGAAGCCTTCGTCAATTTCAGGGACCGACCTCCGACCAAAACTGCATCAAATTACTTTTCTAAACATCCTAATGGTGATCAAGCATCAAGACACTTAGATAGTTTAACCCAGTGATGAATAATTCGAAAACCTGCATGCATATAATCATAAGCAAATTGGACAGAAACTACATATTCTAGCTAAGGCTCGTGGCCTCACCCTAGCAAAAGAGAGTTAGTTACGCATGTTCATAATCAAAACCAAAGAAAATATCATTCGAATGAATAAGAATAAAAACACTTTGAAGTAGAAGTTCTTCAAAAACCCTAGCAAAGTCGCGTTCAAAAGCCAAACGAGAAGTCCTAAAATTTGCTATGAAAAATAACTTAAATACCTCCTTAAACCTAGATGCCCAATCCCCATAAGGAAATTAGGTTAAAATAAAATAATACTAGGATATAAAGTCCAAATTGGATTAGGAGAATCTGCCCCCAATCTGCCCAGCCACGTTTTGGCCTCAAATCTGCTCCAAATCCAGCCCAAGACAACGTCACTTTCCAGCACTGTGCACTGCTCCTTTATTTTATCTCCAGAAAAAAACCGCTTGGTAGAAAAGTCTGAAATTTTGATACGATCAAGCCAAGTGAATCACGAACATCCTCCAACTAGAATTACTCCAAAATTCGTCCATTTGATTATGTTTTGCTCCAGAGGAAGTCAAAAGTCCTATATTGGAAATATAATTCAAAGTATCAAAATTCTTCCAAAATATGAACCAAAATGTACCAAGAATGAGGTTAAATATATAATATAAAATATACCCATCAAGGACCATGGCAGTAGGCGGGCAGGACCATACTCGTAGAGAAAGAGGCAAGGGGACTTTGTTAAGTCAAGAAGATGACTCGTTGTCTATAACTTCGGACTCTGTTGGAGTGGGAAGTAGTAACTATAGTTATACTCATAACCAACCATTTCCCTACCCTTCATGTCCTATTCCTGTTGGGATGGAATCGAGCGACTCATGAAAAGAATCCGAGACTCAATCTTCAAATGATTTTGCTTATGGATAACGTCAACCAATCTCAGATCCATATGGGTGGCTTGTTAACAATTACATGCAAAACTATTTTAGGGATTTATCATTTGATGACTACTCTTCACAATATACTTATAGAGATGATGAAGATAGTGAAAAATTTGAACCTCATAGGAACTCTATGTGGTACTAAGTCACTCATGTACCTTACCATGCAATGTATAAAGTGTAAAATATTGTAGTAATTCATTATATATAAATGATTATGGTGTGTTTAATCTTCTTTCATTAATTTCTACATATTTTCTACACTCATAGTGTTTACCAGCTTGCTATATAATCAACTTAAAGCAGTTAAATCCATCATGCAATACATTTCCTTTCAATTTTTTTGTGATAAACTAATAGATAATTGACTAAATAAACATCCTGCAAAGTTTCAATAAAAATTTCCAAGTTTTTCTTACAGTTTCCGTGGTTTTTATTCAATTTTTATCGATATCGATAATATCCCGATATTTCCATCGAAATTTTCGTGTTTTTGGACTACCGATATTTCCGATATCATCGATATTTTAGACCTTGATCTAGTGAAACCATCGTCGCATAATAACTAAACATTTCGAACCTGCTGTCAATCTCATTGTTTCTTTAAAAGATTGGTATGAAATTGTTACTGCATTTTCTTCTTTCCTTTTGGTGAAGCAACATAGTTTAGGGCCTGTGACACCTCTGGGTTACTAGACACTGGAACGGCACCGTTTTGCTTAGGGGACGAAATGTTTGTTTGGTTTGGTTTTCCCTAGGGCTGGGCATTTCATTGCAAACTCCAGCGTACTTTCTCCATCTCCACAACAGCTCCTTCCAATCCGTCTTCTCTCCATTCAGATTCTGAACAACTGCACGGAAAACAAAAAATCCCCAAATTCCAAAAACAAGAAACTGCTGCCTCATCCTCATCCTCCTCCCCCATCTCGGTAAGTTGTTTGTGTGTTGATTTTGGTTATGTGTAATTGATTCTGTTTGATTGATTATGCTTTTGTGTGGCTCTGGGTCGATGGATTAGCTTAATTAGAATGCCCAATGCTCTCGAGTCTCGGCCCTATATGTTCATTTTCCTTCCCTGGAATTCTTATTCCAAAATTGGTACTGAACCTTGTTGAGCAATGGTAGGCAGGATATGAAAATTAGCTCTTTTAGTTCCCAATATTTGGGTATTTGGTTGATCTGCAGTTGCTAGTTGTGGATCAAACTTGGGTTGTTTCTTTGTTTCTGGCTTTTTTTACTATGATGCTTGTTTAGTTACTCCTCTATGGCCAAAACGTTTTATGTTCATTGCAATAGGCTTAACATGGTAGGTCCTATAAAAGCAAAACTAAAGATTTTGTTTATCTACATGTACTGGCAGTTTTATTATACTGATAAATCTCTTCTATTTTGGTTATCTGCATGGTGTGTTTTACCTTTACTAATTTTGGATGGAGCACAAGTTCTTTTCGAAAGGAGTTGGGGACTCAGACGACTGGGAACCTTACAACCCCGAAGACTAGGAGCCCTACCATTCTAAAGACTGGGAGCCCTACTATTCTGAACACTCCACGCAATAGGAGGATTACCCTCCCCAACCCACCCCACACTTTAGGTCTTCGGCACCCAATGCTCTTCCGCATGCCGACCCAGCCATGCGCCTTCTCTTTGAGAAGGTTCGGCGCCTGGAGAGTGAGCAACACCACAGCCACCAGCCCCTCTGGGCTAAACCATGCCCTGGGCCCTTTACCGAACGTATCCTCAATTATCATCAGGAGAAGGACATTTAGCCACTTCGTATTGCCTCCTACGCAGGAACGGAAGACCCCCTCACCCATATCCATTCCTTCTAGTCCGCCCTCGAATGCAAAGGCCTTAGTGATGAGGGCATGTGTCTCCTTTTCCCTTCTACCCTCAGTGGTGCGACTCTGAATTGGTTTTACCGGCTAAACCCCCACACTATCAACTCCTTCGACAATCTGAAGTAGACCTTCCTGGACCATTTCAGGATCCAGACTGATCGCCTTTACTCCGCGGACGATTTGTATAAGCTTCGGTAAGGTGAGGACGAACCCCTTCGGGAGTATGCAGCCCGCTTCAGCCATGAGTACTCTCGTTACCCAGATACTGACGACCGAGCTGCCTTTGGCGCTTTCAAAAGTGGCCTTAGAGAATCCAACTTCCGCTACCTAGTCAACAGCAACCCATGGAACACATATGCGGAGCTGAAGAAGCAAGCAGCCATTCACGTCAAGGTTGAATACTTTAACTCCCATCTGCTTCAGCACCAACCCCAGCTTAACCTCCCCATTCCGCTCCTATTCATGACAACCAGGGTACCCAGCACCCTAAGAGGAAGGACAGCTACCAGCACACCTTCAGCAATGGGAAGTGTAGTAGACACGACAGCCACCATCAGTCCCGGGGAAGCCACCCTCCCAGGTCAAATGGTCGTGCCCCACTCCCCTTTGAGCCGAAGCCCAGGTTCAAGGTATTCACTACACTAAACACTACTTATGAAGATGTTCTGGTCCAGGAAGCCCTTATTATACCCAAACCTCCCCCTCGGAGACCGTCCAACAAGCCTATGCCAAACACAGGCGTCTTCTGCCCATGACACTGAATATTGTGTCACCTTGCGGAACATCATTGAAGGCCTCTGTCTACCGCGCAAATCTCACGGCCTTAAGTTCCGGACCGAGGGGATATGCGTTGATACGCGGCTTCCTGCTTTTGGGTGCGGTGCAGTTATGCGTGGGCGTGCCAGCACGGTCTACCGTGCGTCGAGGTTGTTGGTGTGAATGGAGATGGTTGAGTGGTGCTCCTGTTTCAACTTCTCTTCTTATCAAACGATTGTAGCCGAGAGAGGAACTAATCTCGGCTGTCAGGTTCACGGCCTGAGCTACAAGGCCGTTTAGTGGTGGTGTCGATGGTGGGTTTAGGGCGGTGCTCCGGCACGTTGCTCAACGAGCGGCGGTCGTGTGATATATGGAGTGAATGAGCGAATAACAAAGATGGTGCTCCGGCGCCTTGAAAATCAAGGGTCGTATGATATATTGATGAATGGATTTCCCTTACAAACTAACACTACTCCTAGGAAAGCAAGTAAAGATATTGAAAGTGCATTACAGGAAAATATAAGTTGCTCCGTGGGAGGCTTTGGTTTGGTGTTTGAACCCTTTGAATGTAGTCTTGAGCTTTGTATTTATAGGAAGAGTTCTTGGAGGAATAATCGAGGCTGAAAATCTGCATGGTGGAGCCTGATTAGCGCAAGTGGGTAGTCCAATCGACATTTGGGATCGTGAAGTATGGTGGTGTGACCCCCTGAATCCTGGTGAATCTCGGCCGCCGCCCTTAATCGTGGTTTCCGCGCAACTGGCCGTGTGGACGCATTTATTGCTCTGATAGTTAGTCACCCAATCTCTCAAGCTGCAAGAATTCTTGTGAGAATGTCCACGTCTAATCACTCTATTTTCTGTCGCCAAACCCTGACTTCAGTCACTTCCCACCTTCCCTCATGCATTAAATGCTTATTCATGGCCAGTGGGTTTATTGCAATAAACAGAGACACTACCTCATTAAATGAAGCATGGGACCCTGTCATCACGTGATGATTTGAATTTAATACCTCTGGCCGCGATTTTGCTCGGCCTCGGCCTCGGCTTGCAATCGAGGCCGAGATGATCGTGCCTTGGAATTTTCTCTTTTGTTTTCAGGGAGGCCAAACACCTTGGCGAAACGCTGCGTTTCAGCTTTACGAGCAAGTGCAAGGGCTGAGGAAAAGGGACACCTTCGGCCAGTTCATGGCCGTGAGTTATTAGGCACAAATATTGCCCCCACATCCCTGGATTCTTCGGCCTTAGCATGGGTAAGGGCCAAATGGATTCCAAGGGATGGACCCTTAGCATTCCTTCTGAAGTGATTGACAACTGGGGCATTTAATGCTTCAAGCACGTCGTGCAAGTCATTATTGCCCAGACTTACGCGAGGCGTCGCTTCGCCTCGTCAAGTGGAACGACGAACTCTGGGTTTTTGACACGCCATCGCGCTCTTAATTCGCACGAGCAATCATTTTGCCTTGCTAATTGAAACGTCAGCCGCCAAGTCTCTGTCATAATCTCATGTGCTCTGAGTGCGCTGTCAGGCCGTTTCGTTTCACGAGAGTCACACCTCTTCGTTTTGAATTCCAGCATGAGTATAAAAGCCCAAACTCCTTCGTATTTTCTTCACACTCCCAAAATCCTCGAGTTCATGTTCTTCGAAAGTTCACACTGGCCTTCCTCAGTTTTCTCAGCCCAAGTTTGAAATCTTTCCATTACTCAGTGACCTTTCTTCTTGCTTTAAACACTCTGGAGCCTTCCTCTGATCCTTGGGCTTCATCCTTCTTCATTTCAACCTACCCTAATGGTTCTCACTGCAGGCCTTCCAAATCCAGGGAGCCATACCTGCTGAGTCTCATGACTTGACAGCTTGGCCTGGTCCAGATGACTTGGCAGCTTGATGAAGACGAGGGGACCCGACATGATGACCCCAACGTGGCCGAGTTTATGCGGCTAAGTACCCTGGTCACATCTATGGCCGGAATGACGGCCTTTACCATGGCTGGAGTGATGGATCCTACCATAACCAGAATGGCGACCGCTTACCATGGCCAGAGTGATGGCCGTTACCACGGTCTGAATGACGTCCACTGCCACTGCCAGAATGGCGACTGCTTACCACGGCCGGAGTGGCAGTCAATTTCCGTGTCCCGAATGACGGCCCTCTTCCGTGGTCGGAGAGACGGCCCTTGCGCTTTCCATGTCCTGAGTGACTGCCGCTTACCGTGGCCAGAGTGACGGCCCTTCCTTCTTTCGGCCGTGTCCTCAGTGAAACCTTGGCTTTAGGTTGGCCATAGTTGGTGATGCAATAGTTGGCAGAGGTACTGCTTCGGGGAGGAATGTCTGATTGTCTAGCAAGAAGACCATGAAGCCGTTGCGCATAGATTTAGGATGTGATTTTTCTTATGTGTGCTTGTACTCAGCCATGACCTGGGCGTTTCCTTGTAATCGTGGTCACCTTTTTAAACTAAATGACTAAAATGAAGTATGAATTTTTGGTCCGTCTTTGTCGTGTTGCATATTCCACTTTTGTTATTTGTAAGTTTTTATAATTCTTTCACGGCCGTCTCCCATAATGATGGGGCGTATCTCTTCAGATATTGGCCGTTGATCGGTAAGTTGTGCCACTCTCCATCCCTGTCTTTTAACTGAAATGCACCTCGGCCAAGGATTCTTTCAATAATGAACGGCCCTTCCCAATTGGGCGAGAACTTGCCGAACCGAGGGTCCTTCGTCCCAATAGGAAGCACGACTCGCCATACTAAGTCACCCTCGGTGAAAGTCTTTAGTTTGACTTTTCTGTTATAGGCTCTCGCCGCGATCTGCTTCTGTGCCTGCATTAGGTTATAAGCATCGAGTCTGGACTGCTCCAAGTCTTCTGACTCCTGAGCCATGGCTTGTGCATAGTCCTTCCCTTTTTGCTCAAGTTGTTCAGCCACACGAAGAGACCGAACATTTAATTCCATTGGAACAATGGCGTCGTGACCGTAGGTTAAGGCGTAAGGAGATGTGTCTGTGGCCGATCGCTTTGAGATTCAGTAAGCCCAAAGGGCTTCGAGAAGTAAGTCGTGCCATGCCCTAGGCTTCTCCTCAATCATTTTCTCAAGGATGCCCTTGATTATCTTGTTGCTTGCCTCGGCCTGTCCGTTAGACTGGGGTAATAAGGCGTCGAGTGAACCAATTTGATTCCCATCCTTTTGGCGTATTCCCGAGTTTCGGCCGATGTGAAAACTGGGCCGTTATCGGCCGTAATAGTTTCAGGTATACCGAATCTGTGGACGATGTGGTTCTCGAAGAACTTAACCACCTGTGCGCTAGAAATCGACCGATAGGACTCTGCCTCGACCCATTTAGTAAAATAGTCGGTCGCCACCAAAATCCATGCATGTTGGTTGGACGCGGCCTGATGGATTTTGCCAATGATATCCACGGCCCATCCACGACCCAATCCATTGGAAGCATCCACCTCCTATCTCGATTGGTTCGGCACCCTAGTGAGACACGATCACCACTCCCTTCCTCATCGTCTACTGCCTTGGCCCAAATGAAGGTTTTTATTTCCACACATATGTTGCTGCTGAAGTTCCCTACACCCCACGGCACAGGCACGGTGCGCGGCAACCAACTTGGCGCCCAAAGCTGCTACACCTTCGTAGTGAAATCCACCAATCGCCAACATAGGGGTGAGGCCCTAGCAGTAACCAAGACCCCAGCCCCTCCTCGAGCTGGCACTGAACGACCTGAAGACCCCAGGAAGGAATCTGTCACCAGCTGGCAAAACCTGTGGAAGACCTTGACAACATCCCAAACCGGCAAGTCCGAATCGGCACCTCCCTCTCACAAGAGCCTTGCTATGACCTTGTCGTCTTCCTCCGCCTCAACTCTGAGGTCTTCGCCTGGTCTTACAATGACATGCCTGGCATATCACTAGACGTCATATCCCATCGGCTGAGCATTAATCCTGCTGTCCGACCCATTCGGCAGAAGCGTCGTGCTTATGACCCAGAGTGATACAAGGCCATGAAGGCGGAGGTGGACAAGTTGAGCAGCATCGGCTTTATCAAAGAGGTTGACTATCCCACATGGCTAGCCAACGTGGTCATGGTTAAGAAGCCAAAGAAAGGCTAGCGTATGTGTGTAGACTACACCAACCTTAATCAGGCTTGTCCAAAGGATAGCTTCCCCCTACCCTGCATTGACCAGCTTGTTGACGCCACAGCTGGCCACGCCCTCCTCAGCTTCATGGATGCTTACTCTGGGTACAACCAGATCTTCATGCATCCTAATGACCAAGCCCACACCTCCTTCATTACAGATCGTGGCCTCTACTGCTATAAGGTAATGCCCTTCGACCTCAAAAACACTGATGCCACTTATCAGCGCCTGGTGGACAGCCTCTTCGCCCCATTGATTGGCAACACCATAGGGGTCTATGTCAATAACATGCTAGTCAAAAGTCGGACTGCTGACCAGCACATCCCTAACTTATCCGCCATGTTCACCATCCTGAAGAGGTATAAAATGAGGCTCAACCCCACAAAATGTGCATTCGGGGTGGCTTCTGGCAAATTCCTGGGCTTCATGATCAGCCAGAGAGGTATTGAAGCTAACCCTGAAAAGATTCAAGCCATTTTAGACATGATGATACCGAAGACGGTCAAGGACATCTAGAGCCTAACTGGGCACGTCGCAGCCCTCACTAGGTTTATCTCCAAGGCTATTGATCCCTGCGCCCCCTTCTTCATAGCTCTCAGGGGCACTAAACGTAACATCACCTGAACCCCAGAGTGTGACAAAGCTTTCAACGAGCTCAAGGAATACATGAGCCGGGTCCTTTTGTTGTCAACCCCTGAACCTAGAGACATCCTCACGATTTACCTATCCATCTCAGCTACAACGGTTAGCTCAGTGCTCAATAGACCACAGGAAGGTGTTGAGCATCTAGTGCATTACGTTAGCAAGGCATTACAGGATGCTGAGGTTCGGTACCCAGACATTGAGAAGCTGGCTTTTGCCTTAGTAGTATTTGCCAGACGCCTGAGACCTTATTTTCAGGCACATACCATTCATATCCTAACCAACCAACCGCTCAGACAAGTATTGCAGAAGCCAGAGACTTCTAGTAGGCTAGTCAAGTGGGCCATCGAGCTTGGCGAATTCGATATCCACTACAAGCCTCGCCTAGCTACCAAAGGTCAGGCGGTTGCAGACTTCATCTCTGAGTTCACAGAACCCCAAGCTTTGGCCACCCCCCAGGTCATACCTGCTGAGCCCACTCCTCCCTCGAACCTGGTGGACATTGTACATGAATGGCTCCTCCAATGCCCAGGGATGTGGGGCTGGCCTTGTTCTTATCTCCCTAGATATTTAGTGACTCCAAGCTCGTTGTTCATCAGGTCAACCAGGACTTCACTGCCAAAGACATCTCTATGACAGCATACCTTCAACATAGCTGCCACATGTTGACTACTTTTGATGCTTATCTCATCAGCCAGGTACCAGGGCAGCGGCTGAAACATCCACATCGAATTCCTGGATCGCCCTAGCACCCAAACCCCACTCATCTGTACCACATTGATCACATCCCTACTTGGATGGACCCCATCCTTCAATTCTTACAAAACCAGACACTACCTGCTGATCCTGCTGAAGCACGGCGTCTTCGTTATCGCTCTGCTCGATACCTGATCATTAATGGCTCTCTATATAAGCGTGGCTTCAACCTTCCCTACCTTTGGTATCTTACTCCAGAAGAAGGTAATTATGTTCTTTGGGAAATCCATGAAGGCATCTGTGGCAATCATTCAGGCGCTCGCTCGCTAGCACATAAAGCCATTAGGCAAGGATACTTCCGGCCCTCACTTCACACCGATTCCCAGGCCTTCACCCAGAAGTGAGATAAGTGTCAGCGATTTGCCAACATCCCACAACTTCCAGCTGAACCATTGATAGCCATGATCAGCCCTTGGCCATTTGCCGAATGGGGACTTGACCTCATCGGACCTATGCCTGAGGGCAAGGGCCAGGTCAAGTACGCAGTCGTTGCTGTAGACTACTTTACCAAGTGGGCTGAAGCTGAAGCCTTAGCTACCATCACGGCAGCTCGCATCGAAATGTTCGTTTGGCAGAATATCGTATGTCGCTTCGGCATCCCCCATACCATACGTCTTTGGTTGGCCTCCCTAGCCCATACTCAGTCCAATGGCCAGGTCGAAGCTGTGAACAAAATCATCAAGAAGACCCTGAAGACCAAGCTCGACAAAGCCAAGGGTTACTAGCCAGAGCTACTCTGGTCCTACCGCACCAACTTCCGTACCTCCACAGGAGAAACACCGTTCTCTCTTTCATTTGGTACCGAGGCCGTGGCCCTAGTGGAAATTGGCCAGCCCACATACCGAACCTCCACTTATGATGCCGAAGCCAATGACGAAGCCGTGGCCCTAGTACAAACAGCGTATCGCCAAGTACTATGACTCCCGAGTTAAACCCCGTGCTTTCAAGATGGGGGACTGGGTCATGCGCAAGGTTTCTTTGGCCACCAAAGATTCTACTGAAGGTACCTTGGGCCCAACATGGGAAGGCCCCTATGAGATTACCAAAGATTGCCGCCCCAGCACTTATTAGCTTCATGATCCCAAGGGCAAGACTTTTCCTCATCCTTGGAAGGCTGATCACCTCAAGTACTACTATAAGTAAACACACCTAGACCCTAGGACAATGTGTTTTCTTAGACTTTGGTCTTGAGCCTTGACTCGACCATCTCTTGTACCTTTTGCCTTTCGGCACTTATCTAATGAAATGCCCGACTCTAGCTAATTTTTATCAATCACATGATTATCATTTTGCTAGCACAATTGATATCAAATGACAACAAGTCTAATATCATAGCATATCAAAATAAACTTGCCCCCAAGCAAGGCAAAATGTTCACACAAAGCATCAGTAAACATCAAGTTCCAAAAAAATAACTAAGGTACATAAGGAAGGCAACGCCTTCAAGACTAGGTAGAAGTGGCATCCTCGGTGGCAGGCTCTGACTCTGGAGCGGCAGCGGTGGCATTAGTAGTGGGACTAGGAGAAGAAGGCTCACCACTCTTATCAAAGTTGATCTCAACCGAAGGGTTGAACCTCGCCAGCCTCTCCTCCCAACGAAGCTGCTCATCTACCAAACGATCCATGATGTAACTCCTCAGCTCCTCTGAAGTTCGGAACGACTCAACCGATTCGACTCGGGCAGCAACTATCTCCTCGGCCTTGGACAGTTTCAACTCCTCCACCTCCTTGGCCAGCGTCGCCTTTTGTAACAGCAAGGTGTTCTTCTTTCTAATGGCCTCCTGCGCCTCCATCATCTTACCCTTGGTCACTTCATCGAGTCTCTTCAACCTCTTGATCTCCTTATCTGCCTTGGCCATATTGACATACATCTTGCCGAAGGCTTGCAAAACAAAGCATCATTAGTCAGAGCAAACCAGAATGATAAGAACAAACCCACGAACAGATATAACTTACATAAGCAGAAGTAAGGATCGTCTTCTGGGCCCGATCTGCATAGGAAGAGGCCTGAGCCCTCGCCAGAGCCTCAGGGTCACTCTTCACGCCTTCCAAGAAGACGTTCACCAAGGGAACTTCTGTTGGTTTTAAAACATTTTTAAGAAGTTCAATTGAATATTAAATATACAATTAATCAAATTAATCGCAGCAGAAGAATATGGTGGTTGTTTAAATTCAAAACAAAACTTCTTCCAAGTATCTTAAGCCATGAACATTGATATGATTTCATAAAGTGAAAGTACAAGAGAAAGGGATAAGTTCTCATTACCCTTGAAGCTATAATATGAACCAAGTTGTGTTTTGTTCTTCTCTTGATGATTTCCCTTTGTTGATCTCCTCTTTGGTCTTTGATCTTTGCTCCTTGATCTTTCTCCTCCATCTGAGCCACAAAAGTATATGGCCTCTAAGTCTCCACACCAATGGAACCTTGAGATGAGAAGAAGTATCTTGAGAATACTTGGATGCTAGTGCAAGATTCTCAAGATTGGTTTCAATCTAAACCACTTTGAAAGATTAAAGTGTTTCACTCTTGAAAACTCTCTTTTATCTCTCTTTTATCTCCCAAACCTATTTGGTTGATGTTGGATTGTGTTTGATTGTGAATGAGCTTATGGAAACAATTCTCATACACATTCACTTAAGCATTTTCGGCCAAACCCCATTGGGCTTCCAAAGTTGGGCTTTATGACACTTAAACCATAATATTTAGGTGTCTTAAGCCCTTAGGCTTAATGGCTAGGCTCTAGCGAGAACGTCTTTTTGCGAACAATTGGTGCGAACTTCTATATACACCGTTAGATAAGCTTTGACGGTTAAGATTATAAATTGGGTCCAATTAGGTTTCACGTAGAAACGGGTATTAAGAAAACCCATGTATCCAGATCATATTCCTCTCTCTTTTTTTAATTTTTTGGTATGGATATCATCTTCCTCTCTTTCTTCCACCTTCTTTCTTCTCCGTATTTCTCTCAATCTCTCTTACCCAGACTCCTCCCAACACGCCACCCTCCCCGATCACCACCTTCTCACCATCATGCCCAGCCACATCTCAAGGCATCCAAACATCACACCCACCGCCACTCTCTCTCTCTCTCTTCCCTAATCCCTACCCACTTACGCCAAGCCCAGCCCCGACACCAAAGCTGCCACCACCTAAGCCTCCTTCCCAGCACAGTCATCCCGCCACATTACCCATCCCTGTTCCTTCTCTCTCCCACTTTCTTTCTCTGTTCCTCCCCTTATCTCTTCGACATCCCAAGTTCCAGTTATGAACACCAGTAAACTAAAAATTCAGCCAACACCATAGCTCCCAACCTCATCCCCATCGCCATCCCAAGTTCCAAACCTTCCCTCCCATCCCATTCCCTTTTTATTCAATATTATTGTCTTTCATAATTTTTTGTTTGGTTGAATGTTATGAAGATTGATTCTCTTGATTTTGATTTGCCCTTAGATTTTGTAGACTTTATTTTTTGTATGGAGTTGTGTCTTTTTTCATCTTGCGGGTTCACTCCTTTTTTGGGTGTTCCTTTGACTGTCGTGGGAGTAAGAAAAAAGAAGATTTTCTGGGTTCTTTTGTTGTTGCAGAAAATCACCTCTTTTTTTCTTCTGTTGATGGAAGAAGTTTCGTGTGCACAGAGTCAGTGGGGCATCCACCTATGGGCCCATCTAACCAGAATATTTTCCTTACCCATGAAGTCTCCTGAATTTCATTGAAATTCTGCTGGATAAAAGTCTCATCTCCTCTGGTTGTTTCGTTCTGTATGATGTGGGTCCATAGACAGTCAAGCTATGGAATTAGAGAAGAGAAGATTGGAGGGAGAGAGAAAGAGATAGCGTAAAAAAAAGATGGAGAGATGAATCGGGAAGAGAGAGAAGCAAATATGAATAATTAATGTTGTGTTTTTTATGGGGAAAAAAGCTATTTATGTTTTGATGAATTTGTAATAAATGGAAGATAATATTAAGTGGCAGCACCTGGTGTATCGTTAGTGCTTCATACAAGAGTCATTATCTCGTAGCCACGTGTCCTCATAGTATCATACAAACTCCGTGCAATATTATATTCGACTATGTTCATACAAGTGTCATTTGCAATATTATATTCGACTATGTTCATACAAGTGTCATTATCTCGTAGCCACGTGTCCTCAGAGTATCATACAAACTCCGTGCAATATTACATTCGACTATGAAGTCTGAAAATCCAAATTTGAGTCTGGGAAATTTGAAATAAGAATTGGAGGAACAATAATGAACTCAATCTTAGTATATAAGGAAACTTGACTTTGATAAATTATTTGAATTTTTTAAAGTGCAAATTATATTTTAAAACCCAAAACATGTAGAAAAAGTCATAAGGAGTTCATAGGAATTTTTTGGCGTATTTGTTTGTTTTTTTGATGAATTTGTTATGAGTTTTGAAAGTTAAAACATTAAATAAATAGTAATAAATGAAAGAGAATCACGCGTGGCAACACTTAAATGGTGCATCATCAATGCTTCATACAAGTATCATTATCGTGTAGTAATGTATCATCAGAGTATCAATTTATCTGTTATTATCTTTAAATATTCACCAAAATCTCTTAAAAATAAAAAACATACCCTGAAATTTCTACAAACTCCTTGCTATATTATCTTCCAATATGAAGTACAAAAGTCTAAATTTGAGTTTGGAAAATTTGAAGCAATAATTAGAGGACATGAATCATTTATATCCGTTCTACAAGTATCATGCCACCAAAACAAGTTTCATAAAAGTGTCATAACAAATCTTAAAAGCATCACGAAGATGTCATTAGGGCTTCAATACTTACTAAAATTTGAGTAATTTAATAAGAAAATATGTACAAAAGAATGCAGGCTATGCAAAAGTGAAGCGCATAACCAAAATATTATAATAATTGAAATTCTTGTTGAACCCAAAACTTAAATTTGAATAAAAACAAGAATTAAACACTCAAACTAAGAATTTCAAATGAAACCCACTCGTTGGATGGCAGGCTTCAACAATATGAATATAAGAATTCAATCAAACACCTGAAATGAGAATATCAAAATGAACCCATAGCAACTCTAAGCAGCACTAAACATCTCATTTTGAAGCATTTACAAAACATATTTTGGTGACAAATACAATAAATTTCAATATTTACATAGGAATAGCCAGCAAGTACAATACTAAAATATAAAAACAAGATAATAAATGTTGGTTCAAATTCAGATTCGTGATGATTCCCTGCATTTGACAAACTGGTCATATAGAATAGTGGACATTCTAGGCAATTGGCATCATGCCATACGACATTTGTCAATGAGAACATATGATGATATATCCTCCGGGCCTACTTCAAATGGAATTTCCAACTTTTACTACCTTGTCTTATACTTCTTTACAAGCAAAAGAGTTGTGAGCATAAACAGATGATGTAACATAATCATTCAACTTGGTAAAAACCATAAGGTAAACTAAAAACCTATGTACCTGACCATTGTACCAACCAGAGTCTTCATCTATAAACAGAAAGAAGAAGAGCAAAAAATTAATTACATGTATATGATAACCATTACATTGTTCTAGATAATTAACAATTACCTTTTGTCACATATGACTTGTATCTTAGAAAATTGATGAAGTCTAAGATTAGGAACCAAGATGAGAGGCAACACATTTACTTCAGAGTATCCAAGAAAGCAAATGTGATGAGAGTGTTTTGTTGGCAAGTCTTATAAAACCATTTATAGTGCTTGATTTTGTATCAGCTTGGTTAGCAAGCCTTTCTCCTCTTGTTAAATTATGTGGTAAGTAATACAAAGGACATATAATTGAAATGAGAAACCTTTCGTCTGATACTCTTCTGATACTCTGTTTAGCAAGTTAAAAGAAATTAAAAATACAAAAACGAGAAACCTTCCCTCAAATGTCCCAGCATCAACAACAAAAACCATTCAAAAAATAACCTCTTAATGGAAATTCTCTTCTCCAAAAACAAACTGCATTCATGCTGCCAATAAACAAATTACCATTTCTTGAAGAAGCAATGACTGATCTTGTTTCCACAGGTATGGCCAATCTTTTCACTTCATTTAAAAAAAATAAACATATCATCAATTTCATTAACAAGAGTCATCCTATAGCCAAGATTCTCATGCCTACATAATACACAGAAGCCATTGGAAAATAAAAACATGCTTTATAATAGTTACCAAATTTGCAGGGCAACCAGAGCTTCCTCCCTACTTAGGATGGTGAAACTTACAAGAAGTGCCAAATTTGCAAGTCCCTCTCCTCATATAATACTACCACCAAAGAATCACAGCACATCCTATCCCGAAAAAAAAAATTCACAACACAATCAAATAAAGGAGATTCACAAACTTTCAAGGACTACCAAGATCTGCTACTTTTTCTACCATCAATCTGTACAATTACCCTGCTTAGGATGGTTGAAAATTTATCAAAACCGTGAACTAGATAGAATGAACCAACAAGAAAATACCCATTTTTTTCAGAACCAATACAGAATAATTAATCAAGAAACATATTTAAAGAAAAAATAAATTGGCGTTTAGGAATTGATACAAACCAAGAGCGAGAGGGTTACTGGAAGGAAGAGGGAGAGAAGAGACAAACCAACCTAGATTCTGCAAAAATAAAAATAAAACTTGAAAGCCAAAACGAAATAAGAGATTGAATTCTTGAAATGGATACTTACAAACCAATCATACTTCTTCTTGGAGACCATGTAGCCAGAGAGAGAGAGAGAGAGAGAGAGAGAGAGAGAGAGAGAGAGAGAGAGAGAGAGAGAGAGAGAGAGAGAGAGAGAGAGAGTGATAGATGAGGAGAGGAGAGGGAGAGGGAGAGCAGAGAGTGGGTGTGGGAATTTTAGGGTTCGGGTCTGGAAAAGAGATAAGGAGAGAGGAGGGGAGAAGTGGTTTCGATTTGGGGCTGAAAAGAGAAAAGAAGTGTGAATTTTTTTAGGATGAGGGAACAAGAGGGCTAGCGCGAAATAACAATTTCACCCAAAAAAAAGAGCGCCAGCCAATTTTGTTAGGGAGGAGAAATCAATGTCTATGACGCACATGCCATGTCATAGAAATCAATGTCCAAGACTCTGCCACGTGTCAATCTATTATATTTTATATTATTTAATTTTTAAAATTCATAATAAATAAATTAAAAAATATAAAAATAAAAATTCCTATGAATATCTTGTGATATTCTCTTCTCCTTAAAGCTTCAAAATGCTAATTCTAAATTATAAAAATACAAATCAATAATAAAAACTTAACTTTGTTCATAGATATAAAATCAAACCATTCTATTGTTGGGTTCATTACATGATTTATCATGTTATTCACCCAATATTTTGAGTTAGTTCTTGACATTTTATAGCCTTTTACTTTCTTTTTGTGTTTTCATAGTTTTTAATTTGGTTAAAATGAAAATGAGCTAAACATGCATTATTGGTTATAAATTCTGTTTTTGTTCATTTTCGTAGGTCAACTTCTTAGCCTTGGATCAACATGCTCTTGTACTCGGATGAGGTGAAGATCTTCATAAAACTTGTTTCAATGGATGTTAACTACAACATATCCGAATTTGAGCTCCATTTAACAAGTATAGCCCATCCAACCGATTCTACATGTTACAACAGCTCTGGAAATTTATCTTGGGCCAGTTTTTACCTCCATAATATTATGTTGATTCTTCTTGTTACCATACCATTTGGTAACAAGAAATTTCTTTGATTGAGTGTAATTTTCTGAGACAAAGAGCATCTTTGTGAAGACAAAAACTCATCATGACAAGGAGAGAATGAGGAAACAAAGTCAAAAGTACCATGATGAAAGGAGGAGAGAGATGATAGCATAGAGAAGGCATCTTCCTTTAGGCATTTGACTTGGGCAGATTGTAAGGCAGCTAAGGAACGGATAAGAATTGTAAGGCATCTTCCTTTAGGCATTTGACTTGGGAAGAGTTGTAGTGTGGAAGAGTAATTGTGAACTTGATAAGAATGCATAGTCACTTGGCTTTGATAAATTATTAAGAATGCATCATACAACTTAGAAATATAGTATGTACTTGATAAGAATTTTAGTCTATATGTTGAGAAATTGTGAACGTGGACATTCCAAAAATAAGGTCACAACATGGAAATAGAACATTACTTTATATATTGATATCAATTTCATATAGTATAGTTTGTTTTTGTATATGGATATCAGTTTCACATAGAACATTACTCTAATACAACCTCTTGCGCGAAATAACAAAAAGTTCACACTTCTCTCTCAGCCCCAAATCAAAACAACACTCAATTTTTCTCTTCCAGAGCCAAACCCTAAAACTCCCACACCCACTCTCACTCTGCCTTTCTCTGGTTCTATCTCTCACTACAAAAAAAAAGTCATTTATGACATAGCATTCCATTACGAAGATCTAAAATCATGATTTCATATATTTAAAGTAATGAGAATCATTTGATCAAAGAAGCAAGAATGTATGTGATAGAATGGTTTGATTTATATCTATGAAGAAAGTTGAGTTTTTATTATTGATTTGAATTTTTATAATTTAGAATTAGCATTTTGGAGCTTTAAGGAGAAGAGAATATCACAAGATATTCATAGGAATTTTGTGTGTATTTTTATGATTTTTAATTTATTTATTATGAATTTAAAAAATAAATTATAGAAAAATAATATGAAATATAATAGATTGACACGTGGCAGAATCTTGGACATTGATTTCTATGACATGGCATGTGCGTCATAGACATTGACTTCTCCTCCTTATTTTGTTTTCGCTGGCGCTCTTTTTTTGGGTGAAATTCCAATTTCGCGCTAACCCTCTTCTTCCCTCATCCTAAAAAAATTCACGCTTCTTTTCTCTTTTCAGCCCCAAAATCGAAACCACTTTCCCCTCCTCTCTCCTTATCTTTTTTCCAGACCCACACCCACTCTCTGCTCTCCCTTTCCCTCTCCTCATCTATCACTCTCTCTCTCTCTCTCTCTCTCTCTCTCTCTCTCTCTCTCTCTCTCTCTCTCTCTCTCTCTGTGGCTACATGGTCTCCAAGAAGTATGATTGGTTTGTAAGTATCCATTTCAAGAATTCAATCTCTTATTTCGTTTTGGCTTTCAATTTTTATTTTTATTTTTGCAGAATCTAGATTGGTTTGTCTCCTCTCTCCCTCTTCCTTCCAATAACCCTCTCGCTCTTGGTTTGTATCAATTTCTAAATGCCAATTTGTTTTTTCTTTAAATATGTTTCATGATTAATTTTTCAGTAATGGTTCTTAAAAAAATGGGTATTTTCTTGTTGGTTCATTCTATCTAGTTCACAGTTTTGATAAATTTTCAACCATCCTAAGCAGGGTAATTGTACAGATTGATGGTAGAAAAAGTAGCAGATCTTGATAGTCCTTGAAAGTTTGTGAATCTCCTTTATTTGAAATTGATGATATGTTTATTTTTTTTAAATGAAGTGAAAAGATTGGTCATACCTGTGGAAACAAGATCAATCATTGCTTCTTCAAGAAATGGTAATTTGTTTATTAGCAGCATGAATGCAGTTTTTTTTTTTGGGAGAAGAGGATTTCCATTAGGAGGTTTTTTAAAAATGGTTTTTGTTGTTAATGCTGGGACATTGGAGGAAAGGTTTCTCGTTTTTGTTTTTTTAATTTCTTTAACTTGCTAAACAGAGTATCAGAAGAGTATCAAAAGAAAGGTTTCTCGTTTCAATTATATGTCCTTTGTATTACTTACCACATAATTTAAAAAGAGGAGAAAAGGCTTGCTAACCAAGCTGATCCAAAGTCAAGCACTATAAATGCTTTCATAAGACTTGCTAACAAAACTCTCGTCATATTTGCTTTCTTGGATACACTGAAGTAAATGTGTTGGCTCTCATCTTGGTTCCTTATCTTAGACTTCATTAATTTTCTAAGATACAAGTCATATACAACAAAAGGTAATTGTTAATTTGCTAGAACAAAACAAAGTAATGGTTATCGTATACATGTAATTAATTTTCTGCTGTTTTTGTTTATAGATGAAGACTCTGGTTGGTACAATGGTCAGGTACATAGGTTTTTACTTTACCTTTTGGTTTTTACCAAGTTGAATGATTATGTTACATCATCTGTTTCAATGCTCACAACTCTTTTAGCATATTTCATTGCCTTAAAAGTTGGAAATTTTTCCTTTCCAATGCAATTTCCTTCCCTTTTGCAGAATCATAAAGCTTGCTTTCGAACTAAATCTTTTTGCTTGTAAAGAAGTATATGACAAGGTAGTAAAAGTTGGAAATTCCATTTGAAGTTGGCCTGGAGGATATATCATCATGTGTTCTCATTGACAAATGTGGTATGCATGATGCCAATTGCCTAGAATGTCCACTATTTCTTTATGACCAGTTTGTCAAATGCAAGAAATCATCACGAATTTGAATTTGAACCAACATTTAATTATCTTATTTTTATATTTTAGTATTCTACTTGCTGGCTATTCGGATGTGGATATTGAAATTTATTGTATTTGTCACCAAAATATGTTTTGTAAACGCTTCGAAATGAAAGGTTTAGGGCTGCTTATAGTTGCTAAAATATAAACGCTTTGTATTTGTCACCAAAATATTTTAGTATTCTATCTTTATTTTGCATAGCCCGCATTCTTTTGTACACATTGTCTTATTAAATTTCTCAAATTTTAATAAGTATTGAAGCCCTATTGACATCTTCGTGATGCTTTTAAGAAGCATATTTTGACAAGAAAAATGACATTTTTGGAGCTTTATGTACAAAGAAAACATCGTAAAGGGTTCCTACAAATTTTTGAGAATTCTTTTAATTTGTATATGTATTACAAAAATATGCAATGTAGTAATATTTATTCTATTACCCAGAATGATGCACCAGTGACGCTCTAGTGCATTTGTTGTGACACTTTTATGAAACTTGTTTACGGATATAAATGATTCATGTCCTCTAATTGATGATCAAATTTCCCAAACACAGATTTAGACTTTCGGACTTCATATTAGAAGATAATATAGCAAGTAGTTTGTAAAAATTTTAGGGTATTTTTTTATTTTTATGAAATTTTGGTTCATTTTTAAAGATAATAACATACAAAATGATACTCTGATGACACATGGTTACACGATAATGACACCTGTATGAAGTATTGATGATGCACTGTTTAAGTGTTGCCACACTTAATTCTCTTCCATTTATTACTATTTATTTAATGTGTTAACTTTAAAAAATCATAACAAATTCATCAAAAAACAAACAAATATGCCAAAAAATCTTACGACATTTTCTATATGTTTTGGGATTTAAAATTTAATTTGCACTTAAAAAAATTCAAATAATTTATCAATGTCAAGTTTCCTTATATTCTAAGATTGAGCTCATTGCTCTTCCTCCAATTCTTATTTCAAATTTCCCAATATCGCATGGGGTTTGTATCAAAATGATACTCTAATGACACGTAGCTAAGCAATAATAACACATGTATGAAGGATTGATGATGCACCACTTCTTATGACATTTTCAACATGTCTTGAGATTTAAAATATAATTTTTACATATAAAAATTCAAATAATTTATCAAAGTCAAGTTTCCTTAGATACTAAGATTGAGATCATTACTCTTCCACACTACAACTCTTCCTCCAATTATGAGTTCAAAATTCCTAAACTCAAATTTGGACTTTCAAACTTCATAATCGAATATAATATCATAAGGAGTTTGTATTAATTTTTGGTGCATTTTTTCAATTTTGTGAATTTTTAAAGATAATATAGACAAAATGATACTCTGAGGACACGTAGCTACGCAATAATGACACTTGTATGAAGCACTAACGATGCACCATTCAGGTCCTGCCACGTGATATTATCTTCTATTTATTACTATTTTTTTAATGTTTTAACTTTAAAAAATCATAACAAATTCATCAAAACAGAAACATAGCTTTTTTTCCCAAAAAAAAAAAAACACAACATTAATTATTCATATTTGCTCCTCTCTCTTCCGGATTCATCTCTCCATCTTTTTTTCTACGCTCTCTCTCTCGCGCTCTCTCTCTCCCTCTAATCATCTTCTCTTCTCTAATTCCATAGCTTGACTGTCAATGGACCTACATCATACAAAACGAAACTACCAGAGGAGATGATTATCCAGCAGAATTTCAATGGAATTCAGGAGACTTCATGGGTAAGGAAAATATTCTGGTTAGATGGGCCCATAGGTGGATGTCCCACTGACTCTCTGCACACGAAACTTCTTCCAGCAACAGAAGAAAAATAAAGAGGTGATTTTCTGCAACAACAAAATAACCCAGAAAATCTTCTTTTTTCTTACGCCTACGACAGTCAAAGGACATCCGTCCTTGGGGTTTATTTTGGGATTTGGTCTTTGGATTTAGGTTTGGAATGAGAATGGGTGGGTGGGGGAGATGAGAGAGGGAGGATGGTGGTGGGATGGGCTGGGGTTGGTGGCTGCCGAATCATCAAATACAAAGGGAATGGGATGGGGAGGGAAGGTTTGGAACTTGGGATGGGGATGGGGATGAGGTTGGGAGTTATGGTGTTGGCTGAGTTTGTTGTTTAATCGGGGGGTTTTAGTTTTCTAGTGTTCATAATTGGAACTTGGGATGTTGAAGAGATAAGGGTAACAGAGAAAGAAAGTGCGAGAGAGAAGGAAGAGGGATGGGTAATGCGGCAGGAGGACTGTGCTGGGAAGGAGGCTTAGGTGGTGACAGCTTGGGTGTCGGGGCTGGGCTTGGCGTAAGTGGGTAGGGATTAGGGAAGAGAGAGAGAGAGTGGCGGTGGGTGTAATGTTTGGATGCCTTGAGATGTGGCTGGGCATGATGGTGAGAAGGTGGTGATCGGAGAGGGTGGCGTGTTGGGTGGAGTCTGGGTAAGAGAGATTGAGAGAAATATGGAGAAGATAGGTGGAAGAAAGAGAGGAAGATGATATCCAGACCAAAAAAGAAGAAGAGAGGAATATGATCCGGATTCATGGGTGTTTTTAATACCCGTTTCTACGTGAAACCTAATTGGACCCAACTTATAATCTTAACCGTCAAAGCTTATCCAACGGTGTAGATAGAAGTTCGCACCAATTGTTCGCAAAAAGAAGTTCTCGCTAGAGCCTAGCCCTTAGGCTTAATGCTCAACCATTTGGGCTTCCCGTTAATTATTACCGAGGCCCAAATACGTTTTTACACGCAATAAATCATCCACATCAAATCAATCAAATTGATTTCCTTATTCTCATTTGTATTACTCAAAGTTAACCATTTAAGGTGTGCGATCCATTAGGTTCTAATTAGCAAGGTTGTGGGAAAATATTAGAACTCTTTCTAACCAACTGGAATTAAACCCCTTTTTAATTTTTCCTTTATTTGGATCGATCACAATCAATCCAAGGACTTTCACAAGCCAAGAGTGACATCTAGCAATATATCAAGGCTACCCAAGCTAACCAGAATAGATGAAGAACCTATTCAGTTGGAATTGCAATGCAATACGGTCCTTCTCTTATACAATGTTTCAAATCATATTATTAGGGTACGGATTGTTTATGTCAAACCCCTAATATGATTTATAACCTCATGTGATTCAAAAGAACATGATTAAGAACAACTTTCTAAATCAAGCTCAAAATACTTTGGCCAAAGATTTACTGAATCACATCTTGAAACATTCTCCTTCTTTATCGAAAGTAGAGATTCCTTATTGTACATTCACATGCCCCTATGATGAATTAAGAGATTCCAACAACACTTAAGACAAATCTTTTACGGCTTGCCTTTAAGAGCTATCAAAGATCAATAACGCATCACAGGACAACCATGATGCCTCAGGTCTAAGGACTAATTTACATTATTGCAACTATGAGTTCTCGTTTGACATATAGATAAATACTCCATACGAGAACTACGGTTGATCGCGTTCAATGTACTCATTCACTAATGAGCACCCACATATTCGTATTAGTGTCAACTACACAAATGGTTTGAGACTAACCATCCTCCCAATTGAGCATACATAACATGTGCTAATCTTGACGGTTTATCAATGCCCATAACCTATGATTAGGAACATTTTGGGATGCTATAGTTAGAGATTAAAGGTCTCCCGAATCTAATCTTCTTTAGATTACTTTATCTCTTATTTAGTATATCTTGGACATTTGTTTCTTTACACGATGTAAAAGATAACAAAATAAATTTGCCCTTTATATATCATATACGAAATGTATTCTAAGGAGATTACATCAAATGTATTGGCTCTTAGGGCACATTTCTAACAACTTCCTGCCGATGCACTGCTAGGCTCACCTCATTCTTCTGCCGACGCAGCTTGGAGAAGTCCACCTTCTCCACTCCCTCAGCAAACACATCCTCAATACTGAAGGGTAGCTTCGGCGGTGCCTGCAGATCAAAAGGAGGAAGCCTCGGCCCCGTACCCATCATACTCTGGCGAGCTTCCTCCAATGCTTTCCGTTTTCCCAGCACGTCGGCAACTCGCCCCTCACCGTCATCTCTTGCGCTTCCCAGCAGCCTGCGGGCCCCCCCCCCCCCTTCTCCGCCTTCTTGGCCCGAGACTCCCTAAGTCGCCTCTGCATCTCGACGTCATCAATATCCACAACCACTTTCGTGCTTCCTTTTATAACACCTGCCACTGCACAATCAAAAGTCAAGTTAGTCACAACTACAAAAAGAATCAGAAGACAAACAATAAAGGTGACCTAAGTACTTACTTCCTTGAAGAAGTCCTAACTCAAACAGATTCTTCTGGGTGACTAAGTTTCGGAATTCACGCTCGGTCTCCGACAACAGTGACCTCAACGGCCATACTCTTGAAGCTTGATGCAACTTCTAGCTTGCCAACTTGGGGGACTAGGGAATGCCCTACGGCTCCCACTAAGTTGGGAATGCTCGGTCACGATTATGCTAAATCTTACAAGTTCCCAACCCAGAAGTTACTTCTTGACTGTGAACTTGGGGGACTACTGTTTACACCATAATCAACCGAGCATATCTAGCACAAAAGCGACTAGCACCAAGGCAGACACGCCTTCCTCCCTACCAAAGGAAGACACTCTTCCAAGACAACCAACACCTGCCGAAGCTCCCGACTACCGAACGTAGTCTCTAAGGACACATGTCACCACCACAACAACTGGCACAAAGTCCCACATCGGAACTTTATACAAGCCTCCCATTTTCACCTCCCTATAAATAAGGAACAGTACCCAAGACGGAAGGGGTAACTAATTTCTCACTTTTACTGTTACTCTGCCAAAGTTACCACTCTTAGCTGACTTAATCAGTGGAGAGCCTTCGGCCAGCACCACACCGGTGTCCGAAGCTTGACGACTGCTTCTTCCACTTTGTCTTCTGCAAGGTACTTAGCTACCGAAGGTCCTGGCCATCTTCCCTACTGAAGACCCAAGTCTTTTCTATCTAAGTTGACCTCCTAAAAAGAGCATCAACATTTTGCATTATCTCTAATGTGAGAAGGCACAGGCAAAGAAGTACTTGCATTAGAGGGCTGGAACTTCCTGTGCTGCAAGTTCTTTTGTTTTTTGTTTTTGTTTTTCTTTGCTTTATTATCTTTACCATGTGCCGGATTTGTCACCTATTCCATATCCTTGCTTATATTTTTATTTGTTTGGTGACACCAATTAGCATATTGATCAAATTAGTACAAACATGCATGGGTTTTGCACTAAACCATATATTCTTCAACTATAATATTTTAGAGGGTTTTTACGCTAATTTCTAATTTCTTGGAACAAAAATTATAGATTTCAACTTTTTCCCTTAAACATATATAGGTCTAAACTTCCCTATCACTCTCTCTGGAATCAATTGACCTCGTGGTGCAGTTACCAAATGCAATTTTATTTGGGAGCTTTAGCAATACACCCAAAATAGGGGCTGTAATTAAAAAAAAAAACCCTACATGGAATGCACTTTAGAAACATACCCAAAAACCATTTACTACATATGAAACTAGTATTGAAGTTCCTATAAATTACATCTCTGCCATTTATTAACTTAAAACAAGTCCAACACAAAATTCCCAAAAAAACCCAAAACAAGCCTAGCAAGCCCATCCCAATTTTTTTTAAAAAAATACCCAAACTTAAAAAAAAGAAAAAAAAATTCACGAAAACCAAGGGTCTGTACCTACGACCTTTCATTCTCCATCAAACCTCCGCAAACCATGTCATAAAAGTACATTGTTAATACTATGTCATAAAATACATTATTAATACCATGTCATAGAAGTACATTGTTAATAACATGTCATAGAAGTGCATTATTAATACCATGTCATAGAAATACATTGTTAATACCATGCCATAGAAGTACATTATTGTTAATACAATTTCATAGAAAGATATTGTTAATACCATTTCATACAAAAAAACTCAAAAAAAAAAACTTAAAAAAGCCTAGCAAGACATCCGATATTCTTTGCAGCCACCTCCAATTGTCCACAGTTCACCAGATACAATCGCAAAGGCAAAAGGAAATACCTCTACAAGAAGAGAACAAGTACACTGTTAATACTATGTCACAGAAGTACACTGTTAATACTATGTCATAGAACTATCTTCCTTGTAAAAATCATATTTTGCATATCATAAACTTCAAGTGCACAGCTATATATAGAGCAAAATATAGAGCATGCTTTGTTACTGAAAATCTATTAATACTATGTCATAGAAGTACACTGTCAATACTATGTCATATAAATCAACCCAGTTGCAGGATATGAACAGTATAACAACTATTCATACCACTTACTGGAAGTTAACAACTGTTCATACCACTTACAGATAACAAATTGTATACCACAAATCAACTTACCAACTTGTTGCAATTTACAAGAGTCATATATTAGACCCACAACCACCCAAAAAGCCACAATTGGCTTGTTGCAAATGCCACATCGAAGCACAGAGAAATGAATTAATTCAGTTACACAGCACACTTAGAATGAGTTCAAAATGATAATTCTCTCTTCACCAAAATAACATAAGACCAAAATGAAATCAAAGCCTGACCATTAAATTCAACTACAATTCCATTACAAACTTGCAAGGCAAAGAGAGCAGCTCTCTTTCAGCTACAACTCAGAAGCAAAAACAATTGCACAAAACTAGTACAATAAATAAACCAACTTTCTCATTTTCTAACTCTAAAAATGAGGAATTTGTGAATATTGACACATTTTATCAGCAATCCAATTTCCCAAAACAGATGTTTAGCAAAACAGATATAACTCACCCAAATTTTTGGCTAAACTTTTATTAAGACTCTTAGCTAGCAGCTTGAAATGATGTAGAAGTTTGTTGGCTAAGCATTGCAGGAGTTAGGGGTCAGATAGTGGTTTATTTGTGCATGACTTAACCAATGTGTTCTAAGCAAGACATGCTTCAAGGCAATGAATACAAAACATGATTAATCATTTATTACATTTTAAATGCTGCTCGCTTCGCTGTTTTACCTCTTTGTGTAAAACCTAATCTTTCCCAACAAGTCTGAACAACCTGAAATCAAGGTAAAATTTGTAAAGACAGAGATGAAAGTCGAACTCTTGTTGTAAGTACGAGGCTATGTTCTTTGGATCATTCGACAACACCAAAACTAAATGAATTAGAACATATGTTGTACCTAACAGATAGGCTTTGGTTAATCATAGAGCCAATAATAGGGAAACTGAATTTGGTTAATATTACAGGGAACAACCCTAGGAATGTAGGAAAGACATACATCCTCTATGTAATGTATTGGCTAATTTGTATTTTTGGTGCCCCTAAAGAAAGAAAGGACTAAACATCAACCAACGCAAATATGCCTATCATGACTAAAGAACAAATAAATTAGTTTCCTTCCATATTGAAATGATCATAAACCACAACATAAAAGTTAACATGTTCAAATCTCTAACCTAAGCCATACAAACTAAGTCGTTGAATTTAAAACGTTCACAAGCCAAACACAAACAGAAAACACAACGATTCATACAATAAACACTAGAAAATATTGAAATGGGAAATCATCATAAGAATAAACTGTGAAAATACGTACATCAGAGGAGTTACTAATGAGCTCACGGAGAAAGATCTCCTTGTTGTTGTAATAGGTGTTGATGATCCAACTCAGAAGCTGGTTGATCTCATATCAGGACCTGAGTCCACCTCATGAGTTGTAAAATGACATTGCCGAGGTTGGCATATCCCGCTCTTTCCGCTCTTCAAAGAAGAGTTTCTTCAATGGCGGCCGCAGAGAGGAAGACGAAGTGGCAGCCTCTCTAGCTCTAGAAGAATCGTCATCATCGGCATCGGCAAATAGGAGATCCTGGTTGAAAATCAGGAACATCGGATGAATTTGGCCATTTTGGAATATATCGTTGGTGGAAATTGGCGATCTGTCGGGGTTGGTGCAGGTGAAAGAGAAATCATCTTCATCTTCATTCTTCTCACAATCACCACTGGCGTCGGCGTTCTGAACACCTTCGTCTGACAATTGACACCTCAAATCTACAAAGTAGCCACAGAACTCCGCGAGCTTAACCATTAGCTCTGTTCATATCGAAAAAAAAATGGAAATTAGCACCAAATTCAACGAAGAAACTGAAATCGAGTCAAAATTCAAGTAAATTAAGCAAAAATCAAAAGGAAAATAACGAATTGATGCAAATGGAATAAACCTGCAAAGGAAATGGAGGCATTGGCATCGAGAACACGTGTGAGGCCAATGACATAACGGAGATTGTCGTCGGTCTTGTGTTGGTCCATGGCTCTGAGACTGTTTGGTTTACTTTGTAGGCAGAGAGGGGGAAGAAGGGAGAGAACAGAGGGGAGATGAGGGTTTAAAGGAGGAGAGGGGCTTTAGGCTTCAAACCTTAGGGAGTGGTTTTGTTGAATTTTGAATCTTCTCTGCATTCTATAGATTCTAAACGAGATCCAAAACTAATTTAATGGTAAAAGGGTAATAAAGGCATTTCATCTTATTAATTAAATTAAAAAATATACAATTGTTGATTTTTGGCTATCTGACCAACCCGTCCCCAAGGGTGAGCAGAAAAATAAAATATCATGCCACCAAGTTCCTAATCATGAATAGCGAACTGTTCCGGTGAACTACCGAGGGAGTCCTTTTGCGATGTCTAGGACTAAAAGAATCAATGAGGGTCATGGGCGAGATTCATGAAGGATCCTGTGGTGCCCACCAGTCCGGAAAAAAGATGCGATGGCTGATCAAGAGATACGGTTATTTCTGGCCAACTATGGAAAAAGATTGTTTCAACTACGCCAAAGGTTGCGAGGTTTGTCAAAGAAATGGTCCGATACAGCACGTACCAGCTGTTCCCTTGAACTCAATCATGAAACCTCGACCTTTCAGAGGATGGGCCATGGATTTCGTAGGCAAAATCGTGCCTAGTTCCAGCAATGAGCACACATTCATTATAGTAGCCACTGACTATTTCACGAAATGGGTAGAGGCTAGGGCAGTGAAATCCATTTCCTCTTCGGTAGTGATCACCTTCATCAAACAGCAAATCATCCACAGGTTTGGGATCCCAGAAACAATCACTACAGATAGAGGAACATCCTTCATTTCCAAAGAGATCCAAGAATTTTCCGACGCTTACGGTATCAAGTATGTACAATCTAGTCCTTATTTCCCGCGAGCAAATGGTCAGGCAGAATCCACCAACAAAGTCTTGATCAACATCATCAAAAAGATGGCCAATAACAATCCCAAAGATTGGCATGAAAGGTTATCCAAGGCATTTTAGGCAGACCGAACGTCGAAGAAAACATCTATTGGTACTACTCCATTTGCGTTGACATATGGCCACGATGCAGTTCTTCCAGTAGAAATCAACGTGCAATCTCTACGCATAGAAAGACAGTCGGATATGGACGATGCAACTTACACCGAATCCATGATGCGGGAATTGGATCAGTTAGGCCCGATTCGGGCTAAGGCCCTGAATCATCTCACGGTTAGCAAACGAGCGGTTGCTCGGGCTTACAACAAAAGGGTCCAAGGAAAGGCATTCGAAGAAGGAGAACTCGTATGGTGTGCTGTTTTACCATTAGGAACCCACGTGTCGGGACTCGGGAAATGGAGCCCTACTTGGGAGGGTCCATTCACGGTCCACAAAATCCTAGGAAGAGGGGCCTATCTACTACAAGATAGAGATGGAACCACGCACCAGCACCCTATAAACGGACAATGGCTAAAAAAGTTCCTTCCCTCGCTATGGGAGGCAACAGGCATCGACCTTAGCAATGACTGAGAACATAGCGTATGACTCATAGCCTTGTGTGTTTAAAATTTTCTATAGCCCACTTGCAGTTTCATCATACAAAGACAATCCTCAATCCGCATGGGCAATATAAGGGCCATTAAAAATTTAAAACGTTGTCCACAACAAGTTCAAACAAAAGTTACACTAATATATCTAGCAGGGTCTTTATCTTGTCCGAAAAATGCAGCACCTCCACGCGGAGCCGATCACAACGGATCTACTTCAGCGTTTCGCTCCACAACTCCAGCCCGACACCCATATTCGCTTTATCCAAACTTTCTTTGGCCAGGGACGGAGTTGTGAGCATTTGATTCACCGCATCTTGGAGTTCTTGCTTCTGCACCAGCACCCTCGCCAAGCGACCCTCTGAGGTTTTCAAGCGCCAGCTAGCTCTCGAGCCTGAGCCTCCATCATGCCCTTTGCTTGAGCCAGCTCTACCTCTAATCCCAGAAGAACATCTGGTGTCTGACACAGTGGATCATCGTGTTTGAATTTTCCAACAAGGGTTTCCAAGTCTGCCTTGGCAGTCTCACAGAAGGCTAAAAAATCCGAACAAAAACGACAGATAGAATCTAGAGCGTCAGAAACCTTGGTACTCTGTTCGTTCGCCACCTTTTCCTCCAAAGGAAGCAATAACCACTTCCCCAGCATTATTTTCGCCCTTGCGTTCAAAATATAGGTGTTGTCATAATTCTCGATCCGAGAGACTCCAGGAACCTTCGTCCCTGCTGAACCGGTAGAAGGTTCGACAGCAGGCTCTGAAACCTGTGTTTCGAACTCATTTTCTCGGGCTTGGGGGGCATAATCCTCTTGGTTATTCTTTTCTGCCAGGACTTCTTCTTCAGGCAGTCCCTCCTCAGGATGCACTTCTCCTTGCTACGCAACACCAGGAATAGCGAGCCTAACATCCTCAACCGGAGTAGAAGATTCTCGAATTACTTGCAACTAGCCCACACATCAGAAAATATGACGGATGCTCATAGTCCTGGAACATCTATTCAGACCATACCTCAGTCATATTATCAGCATCACTTGTTCCCTCCCCTCGGGCTACTTTTGCTTGTGGGACTAGTCCAGTGACTTGGAGGACCAACATTTCATTTTCTTTCAGGAATCCAAAAAAAAAAAAAGGTCATCGCTTACCTCAGCAGCAGAGCCTTCTGACAGCATCGCTCCAGTAACTCTTCACACCACCATCAGTCTCTGCTAGCAAAGACCTCTTCTTGGCACCCGGGTGAACACCTGCCCCAACCACCAATTGAGTTAGAACCTGGAGCAATAAAGAAATTACCCAAAGTCTTTTCTAATATCAGATACCTTGGGGAGAGGAGGATGAAATGTCACTATCAGCCTGCAAAGCAAGAGAAATTGGAACTCTTTCCTTCACCAAAGGGCCTCTCCGCTGAACGAAAATAAGGGTCTTCAATCCACCAGCACTCCCCTGCCCCAAAATGGCTAATTGGTTGGGCGAACAGAAGGATTGATATTTGGCAGAAACTGCATGGAAAAACAAAGACGATTAGAAACACTTCAAGAAAGAAGATAAAAAGGGGTATCCCTTACCAGTTAAAGATAGCTAGTTGTCTTCCGCAATCTGTTCAAGCAAGATTTCCCTATCTCCATCACTGAGTTCTCGCCGAAAGGGACAACCCTTGAAAGGTCTCTGATACGCAACGTTTAGGGCCCCATACCTACCAAGATAATGACCCCACCAGACTTAGAAGGACTAGGTACAACAGCAGTTAAGCTGATAGGGCTTCAACTCCAGAATTCAGGTAGATTCCCCATACTTGGCCCGAACACCCAGAAGATCCTCCTTATTCAACTTGGGAAATCTATAAGACGAACCTTGTTGATTAAAGAATAGTCCAATTCAGGTATCACTTGGGGGCATCCGAATTGTCTACTAAAAAACTGGGGACTGTAGGCTTCTACCCCATACTGGTAATTTCTGGAATCCATTCTCCCACCACAGGGTAAGTCTCGCCCTTGCAAGCATGAGAAAATTCCCATGGTCTCAAAAGCCATAGGACCATCTCCACCCTGAGGGCCTTGGTAAATGAGTCAGTTTTCAAACCAAGACGAACCCCTTTTGAGATTCATCATCCATTGGGAAGCGTGCCTGGTCTTTCGGCACAAAATGAAGGTGAAGCACTCTTCGGTTGTCCTGCCGGACACAGGGCCCAAAAGCAGCCCTCTTAAGAGTACCACATTAGTTGCAACTCGCAATTTTCGAGACCGCAATTCCGAAAAAGTCCATTGGAGTCAGACCTGAACCATCCACAAAGGCCCTTTGACGTTAAGGTTGATAGGCTCCACTGTCGCCTCCCTTGGAGCTCTATAAATAGAAGCCAGAATTAGAGGACTAGTAGCGATGTCCCTATAGGAAGCCAAACCCTCACCCAGATGAAGCCATTCCATAGTAATGCAGTTAGAAGCACTGGGGAAGATGAACCTATTCAGCCGGTACAGCAGGAACATCACATGCTCCCCATGAGGATAGTCGACCTCCGGATCCATGAAAGCCCCCATAAAAGCCCCATAGGCCCGATTGGAACCAATTAGACTGGTAAGGACTTCGAGGTTCTTCTTTCTGTCCTTTGACTGAGAGGGATCGTCTTGAAAATCCACTAACCAGTCAGCACTCCGCCCATGAGGGTGAAATCTGAAAATCACTGCAAGATCAAGGATGGAAATCGACATGGGCCCAATCCCAAAATCGAATGTATTGGAGGCACTGTTCCAAAAAACCAGGGCAGAACCCAGAAGAGGAGAATCGGCTTGAAGCTGAACGGTTGAACAAGTAATGGCATGGTAGATGCCGTTATCAAGCCAGAAGCCCTGTAGCGAGGCTCCATTCTCTTCACCTAATCCGCCCAATGAAGTTCAATGCTTGATACATATATTTTTTGGAAGAACCGAGGAAGCATTTTGTTCCAATTTGACCAGTCAAGGCCCCCTTTGTGACAAGCCGGAACTGGAGCCTGGACAAGATGAACCTCGTAGTTCCAAAGCTGGTCAGACTTCCAATCTAGATACCTATGACCTAATACACAACGATCATTCACAAAGCTGATGAAATCTTTATAGAGCAGGTACTAGACACAGCCAGCAGCGAACCTCTCAACCGAAGCAGTCCCGGATGAAGGTGAAACACGGTTGCAAAGTCTTTCACTCCTTCCCCGGAAAGGAATGCCAGCCCAACAGAAGCAGTCCCAGATGAAGAAGTGTCAGGAACAGAGGTCAAGGATTTCTTTGGCGCCATTTTTTCAATGAATGGGAAGGACATGCAAGAATTTAAAAATTTGAAAGAAAAGGAGAAGTGGAGTTTTTTTTTTTTTTTTTTTTCTCTCTCTCCAGGAAAATACAGACGTTTTTGACACAACCTCGAAAAAACAGGAAGAAGGAAAGATGAGAGAAAGAGAAAGGTCTCATGTCAGACATTTAAACTCAGTCGCCTGACAGCTTTTACTGCCTTGCCACATGTCCAAAAAGAAAAGGAACATAACTTGTTTCAAGGCACGACACTCAACAAACCGTGCCTAAGGACACGTTGCGTAACGGACAAAAAGCCCACTTTATGAGGATAGGCCCAGAAGACAGCTTTGCAAGGGCTTTTAAGGCTTAGTTACTTTTATTCCTTAAAAACGAATATTTGTACAAAGTCTGCACTCATTGGGATTAAATGGCCACCTTTCTGGAGTTCAATTTGTCTAAAGACATGGTTATGGAGCTAATTAATGTTTGAGTGGAAATAACCGTTGTTGTACGTGTTTTTAGCACAGCCAACAGTGAGGCTTTAGCATGGCTGAGACCTCCTTTATAGTACGGGTTCTCCTGCACACAAGAAACAAAGGACCACCGTGAAGGGCACCGGTGTGGTACCGACCAAACCCTCTCTAATGCTTAAGTTAGTGAACTTGTGGTAGTGAATATTTATGAGTGATTGTATGAATGAGCCCCCCCTTCTAGGCATGTTTGAGGGGAATATTTATAGTGAGCTGCTGGTACGGGTCCATCGAGGACCCATGCTGTTCTAGCTGGAGGTGTCTGTCGTGCCCTTGGAATACGCATGGGACATTCCTTAGTGGATTTGAGTCAAGCCTATGGGCGTTCGTGGTGACAAACAGTAGTGGACTGTGGTAAGGTGTCAGGGCACACGTGGTGACCTATACATGATGGGAGGACGGGTATGATTTTTCAGACTTGGTAGGCATAGTAAATCAGGTAGGATATTTTAGTATAGTAGATATAGTAAATTGGGTAGGTCCTTTTTGGAATGGTAGATATAGTAAATCGGGTAGGACGTTCTGGTATGACGTAGTGAATTGGGTCGGCTATGATATATATCAACAACTGTAAAAAGAAAAATGAAAGGAAGAAAATATCATGGCATTGTATAAACCATAATAAGTGTCTACAGGCCGAAAGAAAATCAAAATAATAGAAAATCAAGCAATAAATTCCAGAATTGTGGAGATCAGGTCCGAAAAATTATCCAGGTCAAGGGCTCACCAAGCAGAAGTCAATTTCTTGCTAGCCAGTCTAGCCCGAAAGGTACAAGAGGTCAAATCTTGAACAGTAGGTTCACTAGCCTCAGTTCGAGCCCGAATATCCACCATCTTAGCTTCCAATTCTGCCTTTAGTCTAAGATCAGCAGAAATCTCACCCCTCAGAACGACTTCCTCCCCCTCTAACGCTTCAAGCTTGTCTAGGATATCCTCCGCCGCTTCAACAGCCTCTGCAAATCCTTCTTTACGATCACAATGATCCTCTAAAATCTCCTCTGGATCCCTCACATAGGGAAGGATTTCTTTGATCACGTAGATGTGTTGCAGTGTTTTGCTCAGCTTGATCACGGCTGCATCCGAAGCCGGCTGCGGTTCATTGGGTGGCAGATCGACACCTTCTTCAAGCTTGATGGTTCTCACCAAAAAATTAATTTTCTGGGAACGCCCACCTGCTGGATTAGGTTCCAAAGCCTTCTCCTTACCTGGACGCTACAGACACAAATACCAATCTTAGAAAAATGTTGGAGAAAATCAAAGAAATTATGAACAAAATTTAAAAAGAAAATCAGACCTGAGGCACCGACATAGAATCCAGTTCCAGCTCCACTTCGTCACTAGAGGAAGAATCCATCCTTGCCCTCTTATCACCAGCCCCTAGGATAAGAACTATACTGTTTCACATCTAGCATAACAAAAACTAAGGCCAAAAGCAGAAATAATCCAAAAGGGATAGGATGGAGAGAACTCATACCTCCTTTAGGATTAGTGCTATCCCTTAAACTTGGTGAAGAAGGGGCTCTACGCTTTCTCTGAAGCGGCAAATCACCTCCCTCTTCTTCATCTTCTTCCTCCTCTACTAGAGGGGCATTTCCCTTGTCTACACCTAAAGGACCAGGGGCAGAGGAGCGAGGGGAAGGGTTAAGAGCAGAGGGTTCTTCCTCTCTCTCATCCAAAGCAACATCGCCAAGAGGAGGAACGTCAACCCGAACTACAATAAAAAAGGTTAACACATCTAAAAAAGGTCAAAGGAACAAGACTAGTCAGAATCTTACCAGTATCCGCTGGAAATGAGGATTCACTCTGAACCATCTCTAACAATCACCAAAAACAATCCAGATTGTTAGGAACTGGTAGACCAATACCAAGCAAGAAAAGTAAAAGCTTAAGGCATTTACCTATTATTGTTGTTACCTGAAGATGCAGCAGCCTCCTTCTCATGGATTTTTCTTCTTCCCCCATCATCTCTCTGGCAAAAGGGCAGCTCTGGAATGCGGAGGCATAGAGAAGCTTGGCAGGTTCAAGGAGCCAAGAAAATAGCCTGTTTTCCCAGAACTTAAGAAAGTTCGAGGTGTAGAGAGAAGACGGAGTGTACGGAGGTACCCTCACCCTGCTCGCCCGGGCCCTCCAGGATCTTATGGCCTTTATTGCCTGGGGCGCCAGATCCAGATTGCGCCAAGAACCATACCTCAGTTCAGGGACGACTTAGACAAGTCCAAACTGCCTGCTCACGAACTGTGGGTTGTAGGCTTCCACTCCATGAGTGCACTTTTTATCAGTTAGGACCCCTCCGAAGAAAAGGTCTCGGCTGGTCAAGCAAGAGAGGCTTATATCTGCATGGAGTCGAGACTTGAAATTGGTTAATTCCCTCCACTGTTTCGGAGCTCGATGAAGGCCTCTATCTACAAACCAGGGAAGGTCACAGCCAAGATATCGAAGCCAGATTTCACTGGATCGCTGTTTGCATTCCCGAAAGAAGGTGAAACATTCCCTGGTACTCACCGACCTTTTCAAGGCAAGGGCCAGAGTGGTAGCAGGGACATCATCTTCAAGATATACTAAGCCTTCAGTCCCAAGCTCAGGGAAATACCACTCCAGCCAAATTTGAGCCATCCAGACAGGACCACACATGGCCAAACTAGTAGAGGCAATGGTAGAGCGAAGCCAACATGAAAGGACCTGTGGCCAGACTCGATTCGTTATGAAGGGCTTCAGCCAAGTGCATGTATTCCAGGCTAACGCAGCCATCCACGTTGGGGAAGATAAACCGATTAAGCCAAAATAGTAGAAACATCATATGTTCCTGCTCACAATCAACCATGCTTTGGTAAGACATCATAAAACCAGAATAGGTTTTCAGACGCATAATTTCGGTGTTGCTCACCCTCATCGGAACACAAACCTTCCGAGTCTCCACTTCGTAGTCCCCTAGGACATCAATATTCCCTCCCTAGGCCTTGAATCCAAAGAGGGCTGCCATATCTAGGATAGTGGGAGTCATGGGCCCGAGCTTGAAAGCGAAGGTGTTCAAGGTGCTATCCCAGAAGCAAAGGGCGGTCCCCAGCAATGAAAGGTTTAGGTCGATCCGATTTTTCGATAGCAAAATGGCGTAGTATATGCCATTCCGCTTCCATACATCCTTAAACAATGTTTGCATCTCATCCACCCAGTCTGACCAAGAAAAGTAGCCTAGGAAACAGGTACATTAGGGTTGGAACCCAGCCGCTCCAAATTAGCCTCCCAGGAGCCCCAATCAACGTCTTCCAAGCCATACGAGAATGGTGCTCGAACCAACTGAGTATCCACTGAGAGAAGACTCTCTGGTTTGGCTTGATGATAGTGAGGACCTAGAAATGGGGTTTGAAAAGGGCCTCTCAGGGTTAACGGGAAGGGAGAATAAAACGGCAATGAAGCATTCGTCTGTTCTTGAGCCAAGGACGACTGGAACTCATCGGTGTGCTTTGTCGCAGCTTGCTCAGAAAGCCAATCAGGAATCCCAGTGGAAACCTTTGTGATCTTCGATTTCTTCGGAGCCATGGCAAAATGGGGTTTTCTGATTTGAGGTCTGAAAGAAAAGGAAAAGGAAAGAAAGGATGCCAAGCACAAAGCAAGTTGGGAGGAGGTGTGCGTATCAGTTTACCCAAGGCAAAGAGGTTCAAAAGCGAGAAGCTGAGAAGTTTTTTTGACAGGCAGAATTAATTGCCAGACGTGATAAGACAGTTGCTATCACGAACTTGGAGCGTTACTTTCAAAAATTATTATTTTTCGTGCGATTTGACATCGTAGGAAGCCAAGGGTCAGTTTTAATAGACTTGACCCAAGCCCATTAAAATCGGGGGGCAATGTTTGTACCTAATTTTGGTCAATGGACCAAAAATGGTTCCTTCCTCAAAAATATTGCAAGGGCCCAGGCCCAGTAGTTGTCAATATTTTCATTTTCTTCTACAAGAAGCCCCTTCCTATTTAAAGGGAGCACTAATACAAGGCATAACCAAAGCCAGGGCCCAAGGACGAAGGGCCAAGAGTGATTGGACCGCTGAAAGGTAAAAGAGAAAAAATTGATAGCTGTTCCCACAGACCCAAGCGAGGTTGGAAAAGGACCGTCAACATTTAATGATGATCTGACTGTTTCCTTTTCCAGCAAGGAAGCCAGTTGTCCAAAGAAGCCACCAAACCAGCAAAAAGCCATTTTGCCTATTAGATCCTTAAGTTCAAAATGCTTCAAACCAGAGGACTACCCCAAAATCCAACGGTTCTCGTCAGAACATCCAGTCACCCCCATTATGGACCACTCTAGAACATCAAATCAACAAGCTGACTTTGGACAACAACCAAATATCCTTGCTCAGCCATCATCACTCGAGATCTCCCCTACGCCTATAAATAGAGAGCTTCCAGCACATAAGAAGGGGACTCTCTCTCCAAAAACCAAACGCAAAGTCTCACAAAATACTCAAAAGCACTCAAGATATTTTCAATCCAGCTTGCCCGGATCCCAGATAGCCAGACGACTTCTGTGTCTATCTTTTTACTTCTCTGCCATCTTCATGGTATGACTATTTTCTGAAAGTGTTCAGTTTGAATTTGTTTAATCTAGCTGATTACAAGAAAAACTTTACATCATCGTGATAATGTAGTTCATAATCTGGAATCAATAAACATAGGTCATCATTATCTTTGCTGTTAATTTGAGAACTGGATAAATAAGAGTAACGGGATTCATCTTTAAATCACTCTGTTATGTTTACATATATTTCTCTTCATGTATGTGATATTTAAATATTTTCCCGCCTCTATTAGTGTTCAAGCTACGGAACCATGAAAGGTTTTTAGCTTGAGCCAGGTCACATAGGCTAAGGGATATAAACCAATTGGACCCGAAAGTCTTCTCGTTGGGCCCGAATATGTTGTTAATTTGTTAAGAGATCTATTTAAATTTAGATTTAGGTTCATAAACCCATGCAAGGTGTTTATTAACCAAGAACCCTGTCCTTCTCCCTTGCCTAGTTAGGTGTCGCTCGCACCAATCAGGATCGACGTATACACGAAAGAAAGAATGTTGAAGTCCTCTTAACTGAGGCATAGAAAAGAACTAATCCAGGCCAGTACCCCCACTTGGAGCACAATGGCTTGAATGGAAGTCCAGAAGGAAGGCACAAACCTCACAAAAACATTCATCACACTCGCTCATATCAGGTCTGTTGGAATGGTCTAATATCCAACAGTGGCACGCCTATGAAGCAAACACCCGAGTCAGGGAGAATCTGGGAGTCGAGCCCTGTACGGTAAGACTCGATCCTGTCAAACTGATTCAACTTTCAGTTTTATTGAAAAATTGAGATAGCACCTCTGCGCAAGCCAAGAAGATCCAATTGGGGCATTGGTGTCGGTCCGGGAGCTTCTACACTCTTCCGAGCCCGTCGGTCGTTACATCCGATGAAAAGAGTGCCTGACAAGAAAAAAGACCAATACTTGGAAGCTAAGGTTAACTGCCAGCTTGCAGATTTTCTTCATCAACCAGAGCCCAAGTTTCTCAACCACTTGATCCCCGAGACCGACTCTGAAATAGCTCAAGTAGCCTTGGGGTCAGTTCTTTTGCTTGTTCAAATCAATGTTTTTAACTGCGAAGGAATTGCTATTGTAGTATCTCCTATGCACAAAATTGGAGATGTAACATCGCTCTACACATTCGCGCAAACATGGGCCGCCATAAATCGTGATGATGGAGTTGGAGGGCGATTAGCGTTGCCGGAGTTTAATGGAGGAAATTTGTTGACATCTAGAGACTTACCGGCCATCCCAAACACCTTGGAAATGCCTAGTGAAAATTTAACTACTAGGAGATTTGTGTTTGATGTCTCAAAGATGGCAAGTCTCAAGGCCAAAATTGAGGGTGCTGTCCAAAACTTCATCCCCACAAACGTACAACTAGTTTTGGCAATCATCTTAAAATGTGATATTGCTGCTTCTCATAACTCCAAGCCTAGGACTCCAATCAGGCCAACAGTTCTGTTCCAAATGGTAAACTTGCACCAAAGAATGCTCCCGGAGCTGCCACAAAATGCCATGGGGAATTGGTTTTGGCCACTTCCTATCTTGTTCAAAGAGGATGAGACCCAATTACACGAGTTGGTGAGCACGATGAGGAAAGGTTTAACAGACTTTGTCAATGAGAAGGCAAACAGATTTAAAGGTGTGGAGGGATTCTTGGCAGTGTTTGAATGCATTAGAGAGAGGGGCCAACTTTTAAAGAGCACCAAGGGCATCAATCTTTATTGGGCCACAAGTCTGTGCAAGCTCCCTCCGTATGAAATAGACTTTGGATGGGGAAAACCTACGTGGGGCACCAGCAAAGGCGGTTATAAGAATGTAATTGCTTTGTTGGATACAAAGTTTTGTGATGGAATTGAAGCTTGGGTGACCCTTGATGAACAAGAAATGGCCATATTTGAGTCTGACGAAGAGCTCCTTGCATATTTGGTTCCCTCAACCCCAGCACAAACAATGTTTGATATCAAGTCTTCAATAAAGTTGAAATCTAATATGTGAAAAAGGTGTGTGTTTGTACAATATCTGGCCAAGCACTCCCAAACACTCCCAAGCCAAAGGGAAGGGAGTCCCACATCGACAAAACACAAGAGGAGGGGACTCTTCCTTACTTATAAAAGAAGACCCCTCTCCTTCAAGAAGAAGGGAGGAGAAAGAAAAGAAGAGTTGGGCAGGCTACTGGGGCCCCATGGGTTTATCCATGAGCCTATTTACAAGCCCACGGATCATTGGCCTTCAGCCAGATCCTCAGCCTTCAGCCTTCAGCCTCCAGCCTTCCTACCTTCAGCCTTCGTCATTCTTCTTCTTCCCCTTGGGTCTAACCCTATGTGCAATGTATACACACATTATCGTAATGAGAACATACTTCTCTGTGGACGTAGCCCATCATTCGGGTGAACCACGTACATTTGTCTTATATATGCATGCCTATTTACTTACCGAATGCTCTCACACACTGAGGGTCCTTACCTTCAGCATCCACCTCATCTTTAAGTTGGCCTACTTACTACCCGTCTAGTTTTAGCACGAATAGTGTGAATTATCTCTTTCGTAATCAAGAGAAATAAGTTGTGTGCCATGCATGAAGAAAAATGCTACCAGACTAATAGCTAGTTTGTAATCAAGTGTCATATAAAATATTAGAGAGAGTGTATTGAGTTTCAATCTTTTGGAACGGATTGCTTTTTTATTTATATTGGATTCATTTGAGTATTCATGTCCCTAGTACAACCAAAGCAGCAAACTTTTTCACTTCTATGTATAGTGGAAAAGCAATTGGCCAAAATCTTTTGATGATAAAGAGCATACAGTGGGTGGAGTAGGTGGAGTGGTTCGCGATTCCGCAGGTGACTTTGTGGCAGGTTCCGCCATGGCTTTGGACAATGTTTTCTCTGCAGCTCATGTTGAAGCTTTAGTTGCACGTGTTGAAGTTTCATTGGCAGTAAATAGGGGTTTCACAAATGTTTCTTTTAAGAGTGATTCTTTCGAGATCACTGGAGATGGTTTTACCCATGTTCGCTGAACCGCCAATGGTGTATAGAAAACCGTGCAAACCGTGCTCTTTGCTCGATATATTGGCACCATTGTGTACTAGTTTGAGCACTACTACAAAAAAGTGAATCCATGACACCAAAAAGACGACGGTGCAATCTAAAACCGTCGTTGTGTTTTAAAAGACGACGGGTTTACAAAACCGTCGTAGTATATCATCTTATACACCACTAAAATTGATTTGAGATGTCTTGAATTTTAAAACACGACGCTTATAAATAAAAAACATCGTCTTTTAAAACACACTAATGGTGTCTCATTTTTAAGACACGACACTTGTGAATACAGAGGTTGTGTTTTAAAACACGCTAGGCTGCTTAAGGGATTTTTCTCTTGACCTAAAATTTTCAGATTTCCCCAAAGCTGGAAAAAATTCTCCCTCTCAATTCTCTGTCTCTCCCTCACTCAACTCTCTCCCTCGACCTAAAGTGGCTGCTTAATTTCTACCCGCCGTCATCTTGCGTCGGACTTTGACTATGAGGGCCATACGAACCCCAAGAAGACCTCCAAGAGAGACTCCTCCATCGAAATCTACGACCCAACTTCGTCGTCATGCGACCCACCCCAAGTTTCTCACTCTCCTCATCCTCTCCGCTACCTCGCTCTTCAGACTGAAGTCGGCGGTGAAAGAGATACCCCGATGTCTTCTTCACTTCGAGTTTCTTGAGGTTTGTATCTCTATCCTCATGTTCTTATTTTAATCTTTTGTAGCTGTTCAAATGTCTGTGGTTTTAAAGTTTTTTTTTTTTTAAATAGATATCTGCACGTTTGGGCTGTTATTTGTTTGATTTAAGTTTGTTAGGACCAATTTTTGGTATATTGGCAATTTCCTATTACAAAAACATAGGGTAGGTCTTTGCGTGTAACCTACAGTTTTCAAGTGAAGTTCTGCTATCTTGGATCAGTGAAGCTCAGAGACAATGCCAAGGTATGTTTTGCATTCATGCATTCATATTTGCATATTTGTAAGGTCATCAAAAGTGGCAGTCAGATGTACAAGACTGATATATGGTTTCAGTCTTACATAATCCAGTGCCAGACATCAGTGAGTTTTTTAACGATGGTTTTATTTAAGTAAAAGGGTTATGTTATCTTTACATTGGGTTTTTAATTAAGTGGCTTTATTTGTTTTAAAGAAAATAATTTATTTGTTAAAAAGCCCATTTTTGCTAAAAGCCTTTTTTGGTCTCTGGCCTAGTTTTTTAAGCAAGTAATTTAATAAAGGAAGTTAGCCGTTTTGTTGGTTGTCTGCAACATTGAAAAAGGGAGAACGACAAAAATATTCTTGGAGTGGTTTTTGAGAGTTCATATTGAAAACTCGTGTGGCTGTTCCTTGTTAGCCTCCATGAGTGATTAAATCATCATCTTTCATATATGTGTGAGTTCATAAGCATTATGCATGTTGGTGATCAACAATCGTGCCTTGAGGTGTGAGCAGCCGAGACCAGAGTTGTGCCATCTCTTGTTGACGAAGGAAGACAAGATAGCTGATTGGGTTGAGTAGCAAAGGCGAGTAGGCAAGTCTGCCTTGTGAGCGTTAGTTTTGTGAGTTGAGACTTGTAAGACCTTTTTGTATTCTTTCTCATAGTGATTTGTTCTCCGGCATAGTGCCCGCAGTTGTTTTCCTCATCTTGAGGTTTTTACCGCGTCAACATATCGTGTGTCCCTTTGTGCAATTGTTTGCGTTTTTATTTGAATTTATTCCGCTGCGTATTCTGGAGTTTTTTGTTTACAGGATTGTTGCTGTGTTTCAATCCTATTGTGGTGTTCAAGTATTAAGAGATAGATCGGTTGGCCATTCTAGGGAATTTCAAAGTTAATTGATGAACTAGGTTTTGTTCAAAGATGGGTTTTAGATCTGGGGTTCTTGTAGAAATTGCATGTGGGTTTTAGGTGTTTTGTTGTAGAAATTTCATGTTCATGAATGATAATATGTTCTTTTGATGAGTATTATTGTTTGCTGGTGGTGCGACCCCTTGGAGTTGCCCACCAGCTCCTCGACAAAATGTTTGAGAACAAATTGGTGCATGAAATAGGTATTTTGTAATATAGATTGATTGTCCTAGAACCGAACTATTTTCTTGTTGTGAAATCACTAATTTTTTGTTTCATTTTTTCCAGCTTTGCTCTTCCCTTCGAGGCTGAGGCTGACTTCCCTCCTTTTCTAATGCAATAAACCATATCGAACTATTTTCTCTTTTGTTTTTTGTTTGTTACATCTCAGCCCACCAGAAAACTGGATCTCTTTTTTTTGTTAGTATTTGTTTATTACTTCCAGACCAATATTTGTTTCTTTCTACTCTGCAGCAGCTGCTCATAAAATGGACATGCGACCTATGATTCTCATGGAATGTGTTGGTTTTTACAGATATATTTCGATTAAGGAAATAAAGCCTAAGTCTCCTACTAATGTTCAATAATGGCTTACATATTTTGGTTACGAATTCTTTGATGACAACTTAATGGTGAGCTATCTTGTTACCTTTTCATGTAGAGTTATTTATGAAAAATTTACTGGCTTTAATTGAAAAACTGAAATCTGTATGTTTAATGTCTATCTCTCCTTTGTGCTTCCATGACAGTGGTACCCACTGAATATTATCTTGGGTTGTGCATTCCTGATTTTCCTTCTAATTATCAGGTTTATTGTAAGTATTGACAAGTTTCTAGTCTCTCAATCTGCCCTTAATTTTTCCTATTGTTGCTTTGACTGTGAGTTCTACCCTTTATTTCTCCTATTATTGAGTTCTACCCTTTATTTCTCCTATAATTACTCCTATTATTGAAGATGAGGTTAGTTGATGAGAAATTGATTTTTGCTGGTTACGAAATGTTCAATGGTATATTGGATATTAGATCTCTTACAGGTATCTTTCCATGCTCCTTATATGAAGAGAAAAAAAACTTCCTTGCGGTTGGAGAACCTAACTAAGGAAACTTTTTCTTCTTTCTTTTGTTCAGATTCATGTGACGCTTCATATGAGGCAGTTAAGGTGTTCAAAGGGAAGAGAGTAATTGCATCCAAGGGAGAAGCATGCGCAAACTAGAGAGTGTACAAGCTTGTGTCTTATTGTACCTTTGAAAAAATGTGCAAGAAGGCAGCTAACTCACACACCCAAGAACAAAGTGATGAAGTACAGATGGAATTGGTAGAGTTTGTGAGCAATCACATGTAGCTCCATTATTTCCAATTAGGTTAATGCTTTGGATGTGGTAGGAAGTATTTATGTGGTACGAATAAATATTGTTTAACTATGTAATAAATGTTGAATCTTGAAATTTTATGAAAGAAATAAATTTTGGGTATATATATTCATTAATAAAGTATTATGGTTGATTTTCTAGTTGAAATTGTTGTGTAGAAGCATTGCAAATAAAAATTATAAAAAGCCAGGGAACATATTAGATAATATATTCATAGAATATCAACGACGGTTTTATTGTTAAAAGTGTCTTCTTTAATAACAATCAACGACAGGTTTTGTAAAAACCGTCGTCTATTATACGTAAAGACGACGATTTTTTTCAAAACAAACCGCCGTCTTTTCATATAATAGACGACAGTTTTTACAAAAAACCGTCGTCTTTACATATAATAGACGACGGTTTTGAGTAAAAGCGCCGTCTTTACAAATAATAGACGACGGGGATTTACCGTCGTGGTTTTATGCATCAAAAGATGTCGGTCGATTTCAAGACGGTTGAAAAATCGGATACACGACGGTGGATTACTGTCGTCTATTGTGATTTTTGTAGTAGTGGAGGAACTTTTAGATTTTATTGTTGATGTCTTATTTGAGGATTGTAATAAGTAATTTTTACAGGTATGATCTTAGGGGGACGGGGGGTGCTCTAATAGAGACAAGGTTCCTTCTCATGCTTGCAATTGAGAGGGTAGGCTACGTACTTCGGTAGTTGACGACCAAATGCCCATTGGGTGTAGAGATACTCGCTAATCCTCTAGGCCATTGCCTGGTTTTTTGTACTTGTTATCAATAAAATGCTATCACCTTTGTCTAAAAGAAAAGGAGACCATATATATATATATAAGCGATAGATATTACTAATGTGAAACAACTAGTACAACAAGTGCGAAAGTTTATCAAAGAGTGTGACAAGTTGTACTAGTTGTTTGACTTTCACACATAGACATACAAATTCAACGAAAATTCTAATACACTTTGAAGTATATGAATATATCAAACTTTGAAGGTCTGGATTTCAATGTTTTAATCTAACGGTCCAAAATAAGTCGGGAAGAAAAACTAATAAAATTATTTTTAAAAACTGGAAGACTGGTTGTTGTGGGTTGCCTCTCACACGTGTCATGGTTCCAAAAGCAGTTTCAATGTCCTTAATATCTCAAACATTTTCATCTTCTTGATTCCTCTTTTTTCTTTTTTGTTCAACATCTTCTTCATTCCTCACTTCCTCTATTTCCAGATTTCTACAAACCCAAACAAATTCAATCCAAAATTTTAATGTTACACATATGAAAATATCCAGAATGGGAGGGGATGGGGGCTGATAGGTACCAAACAGAGACAAGGAAAATAAACAAGGAAGAGAGAAACTAAAAATAACAATTCACTCCTATTGGCAATTTAAGTACAGTGAATTGAGAAGTCTAACCACCTAGAAGGGGAAGGGGAAGGGTTTTTGGATTGAGAATGGAATTTGGGGCAAGAGAATAATATTATTGTTGGCCTAAACCCTAAATATATAACTAACTAACTTTAAGCTAATAATATTATTGTTGATACAATTATTAGTTTAAAAATTTGCAATAGAAGAATGATGTTTTCAGTAAAATTTTTTTGTTGAAGTGACTTTGTGAATCAATATTTGTAATTGCATAAAAGTTATGTATTAACGAATCCTATGTATGACAAAGATTCAATAAAGTCTTCTCAACCCCAAAATGTCCTGCTACTATGTGTTTAAATGATAATTTTTTTATCAAATAAAAGGGGATGGCTGTCTACGTGGAAATTTATTAAAAGTGAGTGACAACAACAATAAATCATCCAGAATGTGTTTAAAAGGAATAAAAGTTCTTTTGTTGGGTTGTACTAAGAGTGTTTGTATCAAACACTAAGGCCAAGGTAGTTCACTCAATCTCAAACTCCTCAAGACTCATGGCCTATAAAAGAGCCATGCTTGCGATTAAAGAAAAAGGAGGGGAGAGGGCAGAAGGAGTAGAAAAGAGAATAGCTACAGGAAGAAAAGAAAGACAACAAACATACTAGTGAAAGCAAGAGCCATCTCAAGGTAAAATCTTAGTTCTATGGCATAGTTTTCTTGTTTGCTCACAACTCCAAGTTTCGATGTTCCTGGCTATGATGATTTCTATCATCATAAAAAAAGTCAGAGATCTCTCAAGGCATGGCTCCGCTCAATTATTTCCAAGGATACAATCTGCACCCAGCTTTTGATCAGTCCATAGAGATTCTTGGCTATGATGATTTCTATCATTATAAACAAAGTCAGGAATCTCTCCAAGGCTTGGCTCCGCTCAAATAATTCCAATGATGTTTTCAAAACATCTAGTCCGCAACCAACAGCGAAGATTGTCTTCCATGATGATTTCAATCATCAAATTTTATGGCATAGTCTATTCCAATAGGCAACTCCGAATAAATGCTTCCAAGAACAGAGGACCCCTCAAATCATGGACATGGTGGTGAACCCACCATGGAATCAAAATCAAAGAAGGAAAGCATGTAATTACTAGCCTCTGTATGAAGCATCTAAAACCAAAAGAGCCCTCACGGCAGTTCAATTGCCTCCCTAGGAGTACTTGCTGCCATCAAGTCAACAAAAAATAAAAAGATAAATAGGAAGAAAGCCAGCGGAGAGAGAGAGAGAATGGAGCAAAATAAAAGTGGTGGGTGTGCTTTGGTGTTTAGTAGCAGAGAGATAAAACAAAAAGAAGGCAGCCAAAAAAAAGGGGCCTATGTCGCACAGCCCTCCTTCTCTTGGATGTTTGTCTTCGTCTACTTTGACTAAAAAATGAGTAAAGAAAAGGAGATTGGCAATAGGGAAAGGACTGCAACAGTAAGCAAAAAAGAAAAGAAAAATAGGCAAAGCAAATACTCAACCTAGATTTGTCTTTGGTTCCTGAAGCAAGAAGACAAATTGCTCTCAAAAGCTCTCAATGTGGCCCACGGCAAGGCACCTCCTTAATCTGCACAAGAGAGAAGTCAGCCACGTGAAACCTCAGGAGGGGAAGAAACAATCTGTTTCTTCTTTTGATGATGCAGCAGGCAGCCTGTGAAGGTGTATGGGCTGGTCTAGAAAAGCAAACAAAAAAATATCAAAAGCTATTGCTTTGTTTGCCGGTGATTTAAAGTTGCGGTGCACATGTCCTTTTAAAGGAAATTTATGTTGCCTAATCCTGTATGGACAAGGGGCTTACAGATTTCTTGGATCCTCAAGGGGTTCCAATGCGATAAGGAGGGTAATTCATACTTGGAGAAGGATTTTTATCCTTGGGTGTCTTGATCAAATTAAAAGGCATTTGCTTTTGGGACCAAGCTGTAAAAGAACCAGCTGAAGTAAAGGCATCAATCAAAAATTGATTGGGGCTGGCGTTGTATATAAATCTCTCAAGACCCGTTCAAGATCGTTGGGTCTCTCTACGATGCCTTCAAGCATCCCAAACAGCAAGCGAGATTGTCATGATGATTTCAATCATCATAATTGAAGGCATGATCCCTCCAAGATGTGGCTTTGCTGCTCGAATGCTCCCATCCCTGGATGCCTTTAGCAATCACCACTACTACAAAAATCGAAATAGACGACGGGTATCCACCATCGTCTAGAAGGTTTTCAAACCGTCGTGAAATTGACTGCCATCATTTGGTATATAAAACAACGACGGCTAATAACCGACATCGTTAAAACATTCAACGTCAAAAAATATTACAAACTGACGTCTAATTACGATACATGTATCGTAAAATGAAACCTTCGACAACATTAGACGAAGGTTTTATTAAAACTCAAATGTCTAAATAGTGTTACATGTCAAAATTAAAACAAAAACTGACGTACAAATAATTATCCACCTCCCTAAATGAAGGAATACGACTTGTATAACATAGAAACCATCGTGGTTAATGTATACTACGTTAAATAAAGAAACAAACCGCCGTCCAACATACAAAAGACGACACAAACACAAAAGAATGGACGTTTAAAGCATATTACATGTCAATAATCATACAGGCACGGACGTACAGATAATTATTCATGTCCCTAATTGAAGGAATACTTAGAAACCATCGTGGTTAACTTATACTACGTTGAATAAATAAAAAATCGGACGTCTAACTAATAAAAGACGACGCAACCACAAAAGAACAGACGTTTCAAGAATATTACATGTCAATATTCACAAAGGAAACGTCGTACAAATAATTATCCACGTCCCTAATTGAAGGAATGAAGATTTGTATAAAACAGAAACCGTCATGGTTAACATATACTACGTTAACTAAATAAACAAACCGACATTTAATTGTTAAAAAACATCGTATATTCAAAAGAACAAACGTTTAAATAATATTACATGTCATTAATCACGAAATAACCGACGTCAAATGTATTAACCACAACATACTGGTGGAAAAAACGTCACTTATAAGATTATCCATGTCGAACTATAGAGAAAAACGACATTTTAAATATATTCCACATCCATCTCTTACGAGAATCGTCGTTTAAATTATACCAAGAAGACCCTTGGACAGAGTTAGATGACGCTTTTTCTACAAAGCAGACGTCTGAATATTTTACAATGACACAATATTACTGAGTACTGCCGTAAAAAGTCCTATCCATGACTACTTTTGTTAAAGGTTGATGATACAAAAAATATTGAAGGCGTGTACAGAAAAGAAACGACGTGGATTATATTTTGAATGTCGCTTTTTGTAAAATAAAGGACGTGGTCACAAATCCTTAGAGTTGAAGGATGATCCAAGTTGTGTGGAGTAGCCTATTCAAATTCTGGATTGGATGATGCAAGTGCTTCGATCCAGAGAGATTCCACTAGTGAAGGTATTGTGGAGGAGTCATGACGTGGAAGAGGCCATTTGGGAAACCGAAGAGTCTACGGGCCCAATATCCTTACCTCTTCGAGTGGCAGGTATGTAAATTTCGAGGATGAAATTTTCATAAGGGGGGTAGATTGTAACAACCCAAACCTTAATTATCATTTAACTATTAATTTAATGAAGGAAAAGACTAAACTACCCTTGGAATATTTTACTCCGTTTTAAGTTGACTTTTTGACCAAGAAGGAATTTTGGAATTCCGCTTCTATCGTTGCATAGAGCACGACAAAATGAGTCCGTAGACATATAGTGGACTCGAATCGGACTTGTAACGAAGAAATTACGAGCAAATTTGGCAAAAGGGCAAATTGGTAATTTTGAGAAAATCAGATTTTAAAAACTGACTCTCTCTCTCTCTCTCTCTGCTCACTCCCTCTTCTTCCTCGCACAAACCCCCCTTCCCAGTACTGTTCACCCGAACCAGCCCCAAGCCACTCAGCCAGCGCCATGCCGCCCAGATCGGCCAGGAACGAATCGGCGTCACGTCACCACCCCAGCCGACGCCTTCCCCCGCCGTATGCAGCCACGAACCGTGGGAGAAAACTGAAAATCCGGCTAGTTTTGCTGTCAAACTTGTGCCGTCGATTTCTCTCTCATCCGACCACAAATACTGTCGAGTAAGGTATGGATTTTCGACTATTTTTCATGTTCTAGCTGCTGGATGGGTAGGTTTTGAGAGATTTTGAGGTTTGATAGGTTCATTGTTGAGTTAAATTTCTGCCGACTTTGAGAACTCAGTTTCAGCCACTTCCGGCCACTTTTTGGCCATAGTCCAAGAACAAAAGTGGTTCCAAATAGGGTATACTACCAAGAAGCCAACTAGGAAGCCAGAGGATCAAGTCCAAATGAGCATACCTAGAAGTTCGAAGAGGAATATGATAACAAGTTCTACTGAGAAATACGACCCACATAGCCCAATCGGTATGATGGAAGCGAGAGGTGTGATGGTGTTGATTCACTGAACCCAAGTCGAAACCAAAATAAAAGCATGTGGGTTTTAGTGGGGGAAGGAAAAAGTTGACATATGGTTTATGTGTCAAGACCTTGCCTAGCGGATGGTAATGGTGTTCCAACTTTCCAAGTGTCAAACACCAAGGCGAGTCAATGGTATAAGAGTAGAGTTTTAAAACTTCCTTGATTACCTCTGAGCTTTTGAGGCAAGCAATTGCAAGGCTGAAGCTAGTATTCCAACTAAGGTGGTGGGTGAGGAATCATCAAAAGTTGAGAAAGCAAGGGTAGTTGAGCCGAAGGTCTAGCCTCCAATCACCAAGACTCAAGTAATGACCAAGGTGGCCCAATCCGCCGAGGTCGAGAAGAAAAGAGAAAACGGCCTGAACATGGTTGTGGAAGTCAGGGTTGAACGCCATTCGAAAGAAAGTGAGCCAGAGGTGGAGGAAGACTATGTCATGGTCGATGCCGAAACCAACAAGGTAGAACAAGAGGCCGAGCATACGGCCGAAGAAGAAGCTAAAGAGGCTTCAGAAAATCCCGAAGGTAGGATAGCCGAAGATGAAGAGCTCTATGAAGATGATGAGGAGTATGGTGATGACGAGTACTTGGAGGAACTTCTAGAGGAGACTATGGAGCGTCTTGAGAAGGAATGTAAGGAATAGATGGCCAAGTTTGAGAGTGAGCTAAAAACAGGTAAGACTGAAGTAAAGTTTAGAGACTTTGATGAGGTTCAAGACATGGTGATCGCACTTCCACTACTCTTCGAAGCTTGGCCAGGACAACCCAATTCTATGGATGGAGACGAGATTGACGAGGTTGTCCATGGTCTAAATGAACGAGCCTAAAAAATGTCGGGGACATCTACCTACGGACAATAAATGCCATCTTCCATAACATGATCGGTTGAAACTTAGAAGTTTACATTGATGACAAGGTCATAAAGTCATAGTCGAGGCCAGGTGACTTGGATGACCTCAAGTCAGCTTTTGAGAGAATACAGAGACATCAATTGAAGATGAATACGAAAAAGTGTGCCTTTGGGGTTTCCATCAGAAACTTTCTAAGATTCTTATTACACTAGGGGAGGATCGAAATTGATAAAAATAAGGCTAAAACCAACATTGATGCGCCTCCTCTGAGAAACAAGAAAGAATTGCAAAGTTTGCTAGGCCAAATAAACTTCCTCTTGAGGTTTATCGCCAATTTCATGGGAAAAGTTTAGCATTCTCATCCTTGCTAAAACTCGAGGATGAAGTACGTTGGGGGAAGGAAGTTCACCAAAGGCATTCAGCTCCATCAAGGAGTATTTGACCAAGTCGTTGATGCTCATTCTACCAAAGCGAGGCCGACCTTTGAAACTCTAAATTTAAGCCTTGGAGAATTCTATCGAAAGTCCTTTAGCGCTACACGATGATGAGAAGAAGGGACAACTTGTTGGCATGATAGAAGTTCATGAGGCAATATGTGGAGTTCATCAAGCTAACATCAAGATGAGACGGCTTTTGAGAAGACATGGCTATTATTAGCCCAACATCCTCAAAGATTGTATCAACTATGCCATGGCATGCCAAGATTCTCAAAGGCACTACTCGATCCAGCATGTTTCGGTCGGACCTATGAACCCCATCATTAAGGCTTGGCCTTTCAAAGGTTGGGCGATGGATGTGATTGGTCAAATCTGCCCAAAATCATCCAAAGGCCATAAGTATATCTTGGTGGCCATCAACTTTTCAAGAAGTGAGTGGAGGTCATCCCACTTAAGAAGGTTCTCGAGGCTGAGGTGGTAGAGTTCATTGAGAAGACTATCATCTACCGATTCGGCTTGCTTGAGTTTATCATGACTGACTGAGGAACGACTTTTATGGGTGAGGCTGTTCAAATTGCCACAAGGAATTAGGGAATTAGGGTGTTTAAATCCACCCTGTGGGAGCACTTTTCATCCCACAAGAATATTCGATTGAAAGATCCCACTTTCTTCTTTGCCGCCTCTTTCTCCCTGCAAAACAAATCGGATAAGAGGACCACACCCGGGGATGTTGGCCAAAGGCCCTCCGATGCCTAAGTTAGTTCAAGTGTTTTGTACGAAAGCACTAGCTAAATAGGGTACGGAGATATATAGGTAAGGTGTAAATCAATTAGGGATTTGATTTATCTTATTTAAATGAAATCCCTAATTGTGGTAGGAATCAAATCAATCCCAATTTAATTAGGTAACTCCCAATTTAATTGGGTAACTCCCAATTAAATTGAGTAACTCCCAATTAGGCCAAATAATCCCCAAATGGAAGGAATTATTTGACATAGGGTTTTGTTTTGTGGGAGTAATTTCTTCCCACAAGAATATTCGATTGAAAGATCCCCCTTTCTTCTTCGCCGCCTCTTTCTCCCTGCAAAACAAATCGGATAAGAGGACCACACTTGGGGGGTGTTGGCCAAAGGTCCTCCGATGCCTAAGTTAGTTCAATTGATTCTAGATAAAACCAATAGCTAAATAGGATACAGAGATATATATGTAAGGTGTAAACTAGGTGGCCGAAACAGTGAGTGGTGGCCGGTTCCTTGTGTAAAAGGGAGAGAAAGTATGGCGGCTAGGGTTTGTGAGGGATAATCTTTGCAAAGTTTCAAAATTTTGACGTACCTCAACCCTTATGTGCAGCCATCTATTTATAGGGTCATCGGAGGCTAGGGTTTCAGAGGAATAATTCCGTAAATGGAAAGGAATTATTCCTCCCTGATTTGGCGAGATTTGATTAATTAGGGATTTGATTTATTTGATTTAAATCAAATCCCTAATTGTGGTAGGAATCAAATCAATCCCAATTTAATTAGGTAACTCCCAATTAGGTCAAATAATCCCCAAATGGAAGGAATTATTTGACCTAGGGTTTTGATTTAATTCGGTTCCCACAAATTCCCGCTAGCTTCTGCATGGCGCGTGGTGACATGTAGGAGATGTTAATTGATTGTTGGGCTGTCCAATTGTGTCTAGGCTTCCTTCTTGGATTTGGGCTCCCAATTGGAGTGGGCTTTTGACTTTTCTTGGAGTTGGGTTCCTAGTAGGAATGGGCTTGCGATTCCTTCTTCACATAGCAAACTTAACTTCTCTACTTTCTAGCTTGAGAGAGATCTTGTAGAATTTATACTGCTTGTCGAAGAGAGGAGTCACCGTGCATCCCAAGGTAAGTCGAGCATGTATATTTCTTTTTCTTCTTTTTTGCTTCAAGGATCAGCTAGGGGAAGCCTGACTAGTTGTCGTCGTGACAGGCAACGGTTGGCAGTGGGAAGGAGTCGTGGTGGAGTAGGTGTGTGCAGGTGGACCAACCACTGCCTATCATTGTAGGTCTAGGCTAGAGCATGCTTGGCCTCATGCGTTGCAGGCCTTATAAGCCGGGCAAGTATCGGGAGGAAGTTAGTGGTCTGCCCCTGCCCAGGATGTTGAGAGATGAAAGTAGAATGGTCCAGACTCTGATGATCTGCCAATTGGGCTGGAGGAGTGTTCTGCCAGACTTCCCTAAAAAAGGAAGGCTGATGTCAGGTCTTCAAGAAATGGAGTTGCGACTTCACGAGCGAATGATGTGTCTCCATTGAGGAAGAAGCCAAAGCTCCCTTCTACTGAGAAGACTCAAGTATGAGCTGTTTCCATGTCATTAGCTAGGGTTAAACATCTCGCTGGTGCAGATAACTAGAAGGACGATGGTGTGCGCAGTGCTCAGGATGTTCTACTTAAACCTCCTGCTAACAAGCTTGGAAACTGTGATATGCTCCATGAAGTGGTTCGCTCGCGAACTAGCTCACCTGCCTAGAAGCAAAGAGATGATGGTATTCCTCTTCGAAGTTTAAGTCGTCTGCACTAGTCAAGGGATGGAGATCGAACTGGGCCTAACTATCGCGATCCAGCTGTTGAGTCACGAGTAGTCGAGCGTAGAGTTGATTCAGCATTGTCGACTCCTTCGGAGGTGTGAGAGTCATGAATACATGAAGTGGAAGGCTGACTGGGATCCGAAAGGATCCTGGGCCGCACGGGTGTGTTTGAGGGAGCGAAATTTGTGTTTTGCTTCTGTCGCGCCGCGTTGCACGCTCATCCTGTGACACTTGGCATGCCGTGGCCTTGCCTTTACTCCCATTCAACGCATGCGTTTCCTTCGCCTTGGAATGCCGTGGCCTTGCCTTTACTCCCATTCAACGCATTCCGACAAAGTCACGCTTCTAGAAGCCAACGATGGAGTAAAAATGACAACAGTGAGGCTAGCGAAACTTGTCCTGCCATGGGCTGCACAGAACATGCTGGCAGCCTGTGCGCACAGCATGTCGGCAGCGTGCGGGCTGCTGAAAATGTCGACATAATTTTTTGAAACTTGTCCTGTCATGGCGTGCCTGCAGCTTGCGCGCAGCGTGCTGATTCTGTCGACAGTGAGGCTAGTAAAACTTGTCCTACCGTGGCCTGCCCGCAGCATGCCGGCTGCCTCGCGCAACATACCGGCAGCCTGCGTTGGGCTTTTTTCAAATGTCGACAGAATTTTTCAAACCTTGTCAAACCCTATTTTTATTGAAATTTCCTCGCACAATAAGCTCCCCACAAGTAGTCTATGATTTTTAGGACCTTTTCCAACTTACAGAACTAAAAATTCCACACAGATTTTTTTTAATGATTTTTTTTCCATTTTACGATTTCTAAAATAATAACAAATACTTCCCGACTTCAAAAATTTATGAAACTTTTTCCCACCGTAGATTGCATTTTTCTTAGTATCCCTTCAAAAAATTCACATCCAAATACCTTGTATTGAACTATTTAGAGCCCATTATGACTACTCGCGCATAGGTTATGTCTCTTCCTGTCAAAGGGCTACATGCATAAAATGCTATATAGGGGGGGTGTGTGTTGCCTGCATACGCAGGGTAGGCCATGCCTTCCTAGCTGCAGCGCACTTCCTAACTGCAACTTGCGCCCGAAGCCATTAGGCCGAGGGCACGCCTGCCTGGGCATCACACGTCATTGCACCCCCATTAATCCCTCGGGATTGCGGGGTGCGGATGATGGCCTCCCGTATGCTCCGTTGCGCGGTTGGCATAAATACCAAGTCCTCGGCGACACACGCCACGAAAATCGGTGGTTGCGAAACCTCGCTTGCCTGTCGTGTGCGGTCGTCGCGCATCGAGGGCTCAAAAATAAACTTGGCTCCGGCTTGGCTTTCAACGCGACCCCAGGTCAGGCTGGGTTACCCGCTGAATTTAAGCATATCAATAAGCGGAGGAAAAGAAACTTACAAGGATTCCCCTAGTAACGGCGAGCGAACCGAGAATAGCCCAGCTTGAGAATCGGGCACCCATGATGTCCGAATTGTAGAATGGAGAAGCGTCCTCAGCGGCGGACCGGGCCCAAGCCCACTGGAAGGTGGCGCCAGAAAGGGTGAGAGCCCCGTTGTGCCCGGACCTGTCGCACCACAAGGCGCTGTCGACTAGTCGGGTTGTTTGGGAATGCAGCCCAAATTGGGCAGTAAATTCTGTCCAAGGCTAAATACAAGCGAGAGACCGATAACAAGCTGGTCCGCTGATCGGGAGGGAAGCGGATGGGGGCCGGAGATGCGCCCCAGTTGGATGTGGAACGGTCACAAGCTGGTCCGCTGATAGGCCCGAGCTTTTGATATGCCCACGGAGACGCCATCGACGCGATCGTGGTAGGCAGCATACGCCGTCTCGGCGTGCCTAGGCATCTGCGTGCTCCTGGCATCAACCTGTGGGCTCCCCATTCTTCCCGTCTTGAAACACGGACCAAGGAGTCTGACATGTGTGCGAGTCAACGGGCGATTAAACCCATAAGGCATAAGGACCTTGATCTTCTGAAAAGGGTTCGAGTGAGAGCATGCCTGTCGAGACCCGAAAGATGGTGAACTATGCCTGAGCAGGGCCAAGCCAGAGGAAACTCCCTCGTTCGATTTTCAAACTTTAAATAGGTAGGACGACGCAGCTGCTTTGTTAAGCCGCGCCATGGAATCGAGAGGTCCTGTTTGTGCCTGATAAATTACGGCCACGAATTGGCCG
>BPUM01000084.1:272500-280000 GCA_020521455.1 Prunus kanzakura
CAAAAGAGGGTAGCAAGGCTGGAGACAAGTCTGACAGTCACAAGTCATCCGGGAAGAAGAATGACAAAGGTGACAAGGGGAAAGACAAGTCGAAGCTAGCTTGCTACTTGTGTAATGGAGCGTACATGATGTGGGATTGTCTGCAAAAGAAAGCCTTGAATTCCATGAACTAGGAGATGGAAGAGGAGGCCATCAGGGAAGCAGGAATGGGGGCCATTCACCGCTTCAATGCCCTACAGGCCAAAGTCGCTCAACCACAGGTTCAAGCAAAAGGGTTGATGTTCGTCGACGCCATGGTGGATGGCAAGACAACCCGTTGTCTGGTGGATACGGGTGCCTCGCACAACTTTATGTCTGTGCAGGAAGCAAAGAGACTTGGGTGTCAAGTCTCAAAGGAAGCAGGCAGTATGAAGACAGTGAATTCAACTGCCAAATCAATTGATGGAGTAGCTCATGGTGTGGAGTTACACGTTGGTGCTTGGAAGGGAGTAGCTGACTTCTCCGTGATCTCAATGGATGACTACGATGTCATGCTAGAAATGGAGTTCATGGACGAGGTAAAGGCATTTCCCATTCCATTTTACAATACTATGTGCATTGTACAGGGTGGAGCAACGCCATGCATGGTACCAGTGGTGAGGCAATAGGGCAAGTCAAACACCTTATCAGCCATGCAAATTTTCAAGTCTTGGAAGAAGGGCGAACCGACGTTCCTTGCAACAATGAGGAGGGATATAGTTGAGAAGGAAGTCCAACCAGTCCCAAAAGCGGTGGAAGCAGTCCTTAAAGAGTTTGCAGATGTCATGCCTAAGGAGCTGCCCAACACCAAACCACTTAGGAGAGAGGTGGATCACGCCATTGAGGAGGAACCAGTGCAAAAACCTCCTGATCTTGGCAAACCCTTTGAGGTACACACTGATGCATCAGATTTTGCTATTGGTGGTGTACTCATGCAGGGTGGACAACCATTGGCTTTTGAGAGTAGAAAGCTCAATGACACCGAGCGGAGGTATACCGTTCAAGAGAGGGGAGATGCAGACTCGATCGTGCAGACTTGTCTTGTATGCCAACAAGACAAGACCTTGCAGAAGCAGTCGGGTGGGTTGCTAGAGCCACTTCCTGTTCCAACCAAACCATGGGAGAGTTTGTCCATGGACCAACGAGATTGGGCAAAGTTGTTGGATGTTGCTCAGTTCTCGTACAACTTGCAGGGATCGGAGTCGACATGGTCAAGTCCTTTTGAGTTGGCAACTGGATAGCAACCTGTGACACTGAAAACAGTGGTGTCAGGCTACACGGGGAGTAGCCTTACTGCATACAAGACAACCAAGGATTGGCAGGTGACTAATGAGCTGGCTCGGGCTCAATTGGAGAAGGCAACTCGGAAGATGAAGAAATGGAAGGACAAGCACCAACGAGATATTGTAGTCCAACCAGGTGACATGGTCTTTGTGAAGCTCAACCCCTCTCAACACACATTCACTAGAAAGATGCACAAGGTGTTGTTGAGGAGATATGATGGCCCATTTCCTATCATCCGAAAAGTGGGAAGAGCTGCTTACCGTGTGGAACTACCGCCACGATTGAAGATTCATTCGGTGTTTCACATGAGCAATCTCAAGCCCTACCATGATGACCCCGAGGAGCCAAGTCGTGGGGAGTCTCAACGAGCTCCACCTTTAATGGGGACTTCATTTGACAGGGAGGTCAAGTGCATCATGGCCAAGCGCAAGGTGCGACGCAAAGGTGTATCAAGACACTTTGAGTACTTTGTCAAATAGAAGGGCCTGCCAAAGTTCAAAGGCAATTGGGAGAAGAGTCTTTATGGCAGTACAAGGACAAGATCGAAGCATACTAACAAGAAGGAACTACCTCGGTGATGAGGACGTCATCAAATTAGGTGGGGGAGAATGTCACAGCCCGCATGTTCAAGGCCCAACCCGTTGGATTGATCATGCTAGACCTCTTAGCCCACATATCCAGATTCAATGTACAGTAGTACGTAGACGTCGTTGGTGAGAGTGGTAGGTAGAGTCTCAGTTGGTGACATTGTGTCTTAGCCACCTACTGTAGTGGTAGGTGGGATAGGAATAGTATATCCTCACTTCACAACTTGTAAAGCATTTGAGTAGCAATACAAGCATATATTCTCCCAAACTCTTGTGCATTCTTGAGTGTTTTATCGTTCTTGCTCTTGCATTGTGTTCTTGCCTGATTCGATCTTAGATTATGGGAAGGAAGGTTGACTTAGCTTGTTTGAGAGGCGATCAAGTCTAAGGCCGCCCGTAAGGAAGACTCCGACAAAAGTCATCCCGTGACACTTGGCATTGCTCCCCATCCAAGGCATTCCGAGAAAGTGAGGCTATTGGAAGCTTGGCATGCCTACTCTTGCTCACAGCCTGCTCGCATCATGCACGAAGCCTGAGCGCAGCGTGCTGAATCTGTCGATAGAATTTTTGGAAACCTTGTCATGCCATTTCTCACACGCAGCCTGCGCGCAACATGCTGAAAATATCGACAGAATGTTTCAAACCTTGGCAAGCCTTGCCTTACCTTGGCATGTCGTGCCTTGGCCTTTGCATGCCTTGTGTTGCCTTGCCATGCCGCGCCTTGCCTTACCCTGCCTTGTGTCACGGGATGACTTTTTCGGAGTCTTCCTTTCGTGCGCCCTTAGACTTGATCGCCTCTCGAACAAGCTAAGTCAGCCTTCCTTCCCACAATCTAAGATCGAATCAAGCAAGAACACAACGCAAGAGCAAGAACGATAAAAACACTCAAGAACACACAAGAGAGTTTGGGAGAATATATGCTTGTATTGCTACTCAAATGCTTTACAAGTTGTAAGGTATGTTATACAAGATGTGAGGTGAGGATACACAATGTGACATCCTCCTTATATACTGTTCCTATCCCACCTACCACCACAGTAGGTGGCTAAGATACAATGTCACCAACCGAGACTCTACCTACCACTCTCACCAACCGACATCCACCTACTACTGTACATCGAATCTAGACATGTGGGCTAAGAGGTCTAGCATGATCAATCCGACGGGTTGGGCCTTGGCCATGCGGGCCGTGACATTCTCCCCCACCTAATCCGGTGACGTCCTCGTCGCCGAGGTAGTTGCTTCTCGTTTGAATGCTTCGATCTAGTCCTCGTACTGCCATAAGGACTCTTCTCCCAATTGCCTTCGGACTTTGGCAGGCCCTTCCATTTGACAAAGTACTCAAAGTGTCTCGATACACCTTTGCGTCGCACCTTGCGCTTGGCCATGGTGCACTCGACCTTCCTGTCAAATGAAGTCCCCATTAAAGGTGGAGCTCGTTGAGACTCCCTACGACTTGGCTCCTCGGGGTCAGCATGGTAGGGCTTGAGATTGCTCACGTGAAACACCGGATGAATCTTCAATCGTGGCGGTAGTTCCACACGGTAAGCAGCTCTTCCCACAGTTCGGATGATGGGAAATGGGCCCTTATATCTCCTCAACAACGCCTTGTGCACCTTTCTAGTGGACTTGTGTTGACAGGGTTTGAGCTTTACAAGGACCATGTCACTTGGTTGGAATACAACATCTCGTTGGTGCTTATCCTTCCATTTCTTCATCTTCCGAGTTGCCTTCTCCAATTGAGCCCGAGCTAGCTCATTAGTCACCTGCCAATCCTTGACCGTTTTGTATGCAGCTGGGCTACTCCCCGTGTAGCCCGACACCACTGTTTTCGGTGTCATAGGTTGTTGTCTCGTTGCCAACTCAAAAGGACTTGACCCTGTCGACTCCGACCGCTGCATGAGTACACCACTAATAGCAAAATCTGATGCATCAATGTGTACCTCAAAAGGTTTGCCAAGATCAGGAGCTTTTTGTACTAGTTCCTCCTCAATGGCATGATTGACCTCTCTCCTAGGTGGTTTGGTGTTGGGCAACTCCTTGGGCATGACATCTGCAAACTCCTTAAGGACTGCTTCCACCGCTTTTGGGACTGGTTGGACTTCCTTCTCAACTATATCCCTCTTCTTAGTTGCAAGGAACGTCGGTTCGTCCTTCTTCCAAGACTTGGAAATTTGCATGGCTGACAAGGTCTTTGACTTGCCATGTTGCCTCACTACTGGCACCATGCATGGCATTGCTCCACCCTGTGCAATGCACATAATATTGTAAAATGGAATGGGAAATGCCTTTACCTCGTCCATGAACTCCATTCCTAGCACGACATCGTAGTCATCCATCGAGATCATGGAGAAGTCAGCTACTCCCTTCCAAGTACCAATGTCTAGCTCCACACCATGAGCTACTCCAACAATTGGTTTGGCAGTTGAATTCACCGTCTTCATACTACCTTCTTCCTTCGAGACTCGACACCCAAGTCTCTTTGCTTCTTGCACAGACATAAAGTTGTGCGAGGCACCCGTATCCACCAGGCACCGGGTTGTCTTGCCATCCACCATGGCGTCGACGAACATCACCCCTTTTGCTTGAACCTACGGTTGAGCGACTTTGGCCTGTAGGGCATTGAAGCGGTGAATGGCCCCCATTCTTGCTTCCCTTTCGGCCTCCTCTTCCTTCTCCTGGTTCATGGCATTCAAGGCTTTCTTTTGCGGACAATCCCGCATCATGTGCGCTCCGTCGCACAAGTAGCAAGCTAGCTTTGACTTGTCTTTCCCTTTGTCACCTTTGTCATTCTTCTTCCCGGATGACTTGTGACTGTCAGACTTGTCTCCAGCCTTGCTACCCTCTTCGTGGTCTCCCCCACTGGATCCACTGCTACCTTTCTTTCCTTTGAACTTGGAGTCGCCTTGATCATTCCTCTTGAACTCCACAAGAGTCTCGGCTGCAGCAATTGCCTCTGACAAGGTTTGGACGTGCCTCCTCTGTAACTCCAGTTTGGCCCAATTCTGTAGGCCACTCATGAAGTACATGAGCTTGTCTTCATCTGTCATGCTAGGCACCTCGAACAACAGGTTGGTGAACGTGGCGACATAGTCCTTCACGCTCCCCATTTGCTTTAGCCATCTCAGCTTCTCCTTTGCCTCATAATTAGCATTCTCTGGATAGAAATGCAACATAATATCTTTCTTAAACTCATCCCAAGTCTCAAGTGTAAACGTACCTTGGTCAATCTCCATAGATCGACGTCGCCACCACATGAGAGCATTGTCGGTGAGAAACAGCGTTGCTGTAGAAATCTTGGGCTCATCATCCTCCATCTTGAGGAACTTGAAATACCTTTCGATATTCCACAGAAACGTGTCCAGCTCCTTCACCTCCCTCTTCCCATTATAGGATTTGGGCTTGAAAGAATCCAGCACCTTTGGTTCCTTCGGAGTCCGGGTCTTGTTCAAGACAGCTTCCTTGCACAAAGCCCAATCTCCTTTCACATCCTTCACCTCATCACGAAGCGCAGTAAGCTCCGCCATGAAATGATTCAGCTTGGTTTGGACATCTAGCCTGATGCTGTCCAATGCGGAGTTGAGGGCTCCTTGGAATTGGCCTTGAAGCTCTTCCACCATAGCTCTGAAGCCCTCCTTCGTAAGGACGTCCTCCTTTGTAAGGACGTCTGATCGAACTCGATTACGGCATTCTCCATCTTAGAAAGCCGCTTCTCCATCACTGCTACAACATCTCTAGATCGTTCCCTCTTCAATTTGCCCCCACGCTCCAAGTTAACCTTGGACATATCAGTCTCCACATCGGATCCGCTCTTCGACATGCTTCTTCGAATGATTCGAGCTTTAGCTCTGATACCAACTGTCACGGGATGACTTTTTCGGAGTCTTCCTTTAGTGCGCCCTTAGACTTGATCGCCTCTCGAACAAGCTAAGTCAGCCTTCCTTCCCACAATCTAAGATCGAGTCAAGCAAGAACACAACGCAAGAGCAAGAACGATAAAAACACTCAAGAACACACAAGAGAGTTTGGGAGAATATATGCTTGTATTGCAACTCAAATGCTTTACAAGTTGTAAGGTATGTTATACAAGATGTGAGGTGAGGATACACAATATGACATCCTCCTTATATACTGTTCCTATCCCACCTACCACCACAGTAGGTGGCTAAGATACAATGTCACCAACCGAGACTATACCTACCACTCTCACCAACCGACATCCACCTACTACTGTACATCAAATCTAGACATGTGGGCTAAGAGGTCTAGCATGATCAATCCGACGGGTTGGGCCTTGGACATGCGGGCCATGACACTTGGCATGCCGTGGCCTTGGCCTTAGCATCGCCCTATCCAAGGCATTTCGAGAAAGTGAGGCTATTGGAAGCTTGGCATGCCTACCCTTGCACGCAGCATGCTCACATCATGCACGAAGCCTGCGCGCATCGTACCGGTAGCCTACGCCCAGCGTGTTGATTCTGTCGACAGAATTTTTCGAAACCTTGTCATGCCATGGCTCACGCAGCCTGGGCGCAGCATGCTGAAAATGTCGACAGAATTTTTCAAACCTTGTCAAACCCCATTTTTATTGAAATTTCCCCGCACAATAAGCTCCCTATAATTAAGTCTATGATTTTTAAGGCCTTCTCCAACTTAAAAATGATTTTTAGGACCTTGCCTTGCCTTCACATGCCGTGCCCATTCAAGGCATTCCGAGAAAGTGAGGTTATTGGAGGCTTCGGATGGCATGGCTTGCCTTGCCTTGCATTGGCATGCCATGCCCAAGTTGTGGCCTAGACCAAGCCATTCAAGCCATGCGTTGCCTTGCCTTGGCATTGCTCATCATTCAAGGCATTTCAAGAAAGTGAGGCCATGGGAGGCTAAGGATGGCTTGCCTTGCCTTGCCTCGCCTTAGCATGTCGTGACCATGATGTGGCCTAGACCAAGCCATTCAAGCCAAGCGTTGCCTTCGCCTTGGCATGCCGTGGCCTTGCCTTTGCTCCCATTCAACGCATTCCGACAAAGTCACCCTTCTAGAAGCCTACAATGGCGTTAAAAAGTCGACAGAATTTTTTGACACTTGTCCTGCCATGGCCTGCGCGCAGCATCCTGGCAGCGTGCGCGCAACGTGCTGATTCTGTCAACAGTGAGGCTAGAGAAACTTATCCTGCCATGGGCTGCACGCAGCATGCTCGCAGCCTGTGCGCACAGCATGTCGGCAGCGTGCGGGCTGCTAAAAATGTCGACAGAATTTTTTGAATCTTGTCCTGCCATGGCGTACGCGCAGCTTGCGCGTAACGTGCTGATTCTGTCGACAGTGAGGCTAGCGAAACTTGTCCTGCCATGGCCTGCGCGCAGCCTACGCTGGGCTTTTTTCAAATGTCGACATAATTTTTCAAACCTGGTCAAACCCAATTTTATTGAAATTTCGTTGCACAATATGCTCCCCATAAGTAGTCTATGATTTTTAGGACCTTCTCCAACATACAAAACTAAAAAATTCCACCCATATATTTTTTATGATTTTTTCAATTTTATGACTTCTAAAAATAATAAAAAATACTTCCCGGCTTCAAAAATTTATGAAACTTTTTCCCATCATAGGTTGCAT